>ONZH01007955.1:0-60011 GCA_900303285.1 Rhinella marina | reverse complement strand
GTATCAGTGAGAGCAAAAGACCTTTTTTGATTAAGTGACGTACAGAATGTGTCACCTGGACAGAAAATACGGTGTGTGGTTTGTGGTGAGTGGACAGCTGAACTGTGACACACAGAATGGTTCCACACTGCTGTATGAAATGGATTTGTATCACTGAGATAAAACAACAAAAAAACTATTTTTTATATATATTTTTTAATATATATTTTTTATATATATATATTTTTTAACTTGACGTGCAGAAACTATCAGAGAGCAATCTCAGCCCCTGCTGACTGTGGCTATTTTGACTGCAACCCAGACAAATGTCGCACAGAGATTTTTCTAATGTAGCTGTATCAGTGAAAGCAAAAGACCGTATTTGATTACGTGACGTACAGTATGGGTCACCTGGACAGAAAATACGGATTGTGGTTTGGGGTGAGTGGACAGCTGAACTGTGACACACAGAATGGTTCCACACTGCTGTATGAAATGGATTTGTATCACTGAGTTAAAACAATAAAAAAAAAAGTGTTATATATGGCTGCACCACTAGTGCCAGCCAGCCCAGCCAGGAGACAAAAAAAAATGTCTTGTAGCCCTTAGAAGGGCTGCTGGGTTCTTTTCAGATCACTCCTGCCTAACAGAGAACTAAATCCAGGCCCTAACACTCTCCCTGAAACGCAGCAGCTCTGTCCCTAACGACATCCAGACAGCATCTGAGCCGAGCACTGCGGGCAGTCACTAGTATATTCCAGGGTCACCTGATCAGGCCAGCCAACCCCTGCTATCGACATGTAACGGCCCCACGTGATGCTGGGTGTACCGCAGAGTCTCCTGGCTTGTGATTGGCTGAGTTTATAGGCGCCAAAATTTCAAAATGAGGGAGATGCCATTTCCTCGAGCATGGCGAGATACTCGTCCGAGCAGCGAGCACTTACGAGTACCGTAATACTCGAACGAGCACCAAGCTCGGACGAGCATGCTCGCTCATCTCTACATATAATACTTGTCTGGCTGAGGGAAAAGAAAGGAAAAGAGACTGGTTGAGGACAGGTGAGAGCACAGGGCCTCCTCCCAGGCCTTGCCAACTAATGGTTGTGTCTGACAAACCCACCAACTCTTGGCTGGAGGTGTCTGATGTCACTTGGGACGAAGTGGATGACCAAGTCAACCATTCAAGAACTGCTGGGTTGCTGGTCAAGACAGATCAGTCCTCAGGGCCCTCCTGCCGGGCAGGATTTGGAAATATCCCATAGAATTAATATCTGTAGTAAGTCCTGATGCATGGACACTAATTATATCAGCTGCTCAATACTAAAGAAATCCTGAAAACATGACCGGCAGGTGAGCCCTGAGGACTGGAGTTGAGGACCACTGCGCTAGATGACACCGGGAGCTCAGGCCTTTCTCTGTGACTCCTGCCACGCCCCCTTACTCTGCTGAGACCTATGCCTGCACCAGAAACATTTAGGCCTCTGCCACTCCCCTGTGCAGGGCCTTTTACTTCTCTGTCTAACATAGTAACATAGAAACATAGTTTATAAGGCAGAAAAAAGACATCTGTCCAACCAGTTCAGCCTGTTATTCTACAAGTTGATCCAGGGGAAGTCAAAAAACCTCTGTGAGGTAGAAGCCAATTTTCCCCACTTTAGAGGAAAAAATTCCTTCCCGACTGCAATCAGGCAATCAGAATAACTCCCTGGATCAACGACCCATCTCTAGTAACTATAACCTGTAATATAATTACCCTCCAGAAATACATCCAGGCCCCTCTTGAACTCTTTTAGTGAACTCACCATCACCACCTGCTCAGGCAGAGAGTTCCATAGTCTCACTGCACTTACCATAAAGAATCCTCTTCTATGTTTGTGTACAAACCTTCTTTCCTCCAGACGCAGAGGATGTCCCCTCTTCACAGTCCTTGGAATAAATAGATCATGGGAGAGATCTCTGTACTGACCCCTGATATATTTATACATAGTTATTAGATCTCCCCTCAGTCGTCTTTTTTCTAAAGTAAATAACCCTAATTTTGCTAATCTTACTGGGTACTGTAGTCAATTCCAGTTATGACTTTAGTTGCCCTCCTCTGAACCCTCTCCAGCTGTGCTATGTCTGCCTTGTTCACAGGAGCCCAGAACTGTACACAGTATTCCATGTGTGGTCTGACTAGTGATGTGTAAAGTGGCAGGACTATGTTCTCGTCATGGGCATCTATGCCCCTTTTGATGCAACCCATTATCTTATTGGCCTTGGCAGCAGCTGTCTGACACTGGTTTCTACAGCTTAGTTTGCTGTTTACTAAAATTCCTAGGTCCTTTTCCATGTCAGTGTTACCTAGTGTTTTACCATTTAGTATGTACTGGTGACTTGCATTATTCCTTCCTACAGTATGTGCATAACCTTACATTTGTCAGTGTTAAACCTCATCTGCCACTTCTCTGCCCAAGCCTCCAGTCTGTCCAGATCCATCTGTAGCAGTGTACCGTCTCTTCTGTGTTAATTACTTTACAGAGTTTAGTGTCATCTGCAAAAATTGATATTTTACTGTTCAAGCCTTCTACAAGATCATTAATAAATATATTGAAGAGAATAGGGCCCAATACTGACCTCTGTGGTACCCCACTAATGACAGTGACCCAATCTGAGTATGTGTCGTTAATAACCACCCTCTGTTTTCTGTCACTGAGCCAGTTACTTACCCACATACAGACATTTTCTCCCAGGCCAAGCATTCTCATTTTATATAATAACCTTTTATGCGGTACAGTGTCAAATGCTTTGGAGAAGTCTAGATATACGACATCCATTGATTCGCCGTGGTCAAGTCTAGAACTTCTCCTCATAGAAACTGATTAAATTAGTTTGACATGACCGATCTCTCATTAACCCATGCTGATATAGCGTTATTTGCTTATTTTCATTGAGGTACTCCAAGATAGCATCTCTTAGAAAACCTTCAAACAGTTTACCCACGACAGATGTTAAACTTACTGGCCTATAGTTCCCGGGCTCTGTTTTTGGCACCACATTTGCTATGCGCCAATCCTGTGGAACACCCCCTGTCAGTATAGAGTCCTGACATACTGTTAGATCAAATAAATAAATAAAAAGGAAATGAAAACACCCCAAAAAGGGCTGTAATTTTCTTTCTTCACCACACAACGGCAAATAATACTTTTTTTGTGCCACTAATACACGCCAAAAAGGGCGGTAATTTTCTCACATCACCACACAATGGCAAATACTTGCTTTTGTGCCACTAATACATGTCAAAAAGGGCTTTAGAACATATAACTGCACCACAGAACGGCACAAAATATATTTTTTGTGCCACTTATACATGCCACATTAGACTTAAGAACATATAACTTCACCGCAGAATGGCAAAAAATATATTTTTTTCTGCCACTAATACACACAAATAAGGGCTTTAGAACATATAACTACACTGCAGAATGACAAATAGGAACTTCTACTTATACACGCCACAAAAGGCTTTAAAACCTATAACTACACCGCAGAATGGCATAAAATATATATATATATATATAATATATATATATATATATATATATATATATTTGTGTGCCACTAATACACACCAAAAAGGGCTTTAGAACATATAACTGCACTGCTGAACGCAAAAAATATTTTTTTGTGCCACTAATACACGCCAAAAAGGGCTGTATTTTTCTCACTTCACCACACAACGGCTAATAGGCCCTTTTTTTCCCACTAATACATGTAAAAAAATGCTTTAGAACATATAACTGCACCGCACAAGGGCAAATAAGACATTGAAATGTTTCCTTGTTAATGGCTGTATCAAACAGCACTTGCACCCCAATAACAAGAACAGTTTGCTTGAATTACAGAGCTATATAATGGCAATTTGGATCCCCAGTCAGTGCAGCAAGGTGTAATAGGATTGTTCCTATTACCCAGGCTGTAAACTCCCCTACTGAACCCTGTTCTTCTTCAACCCTGTTCTTCTTCAAAACTGTGGAATGATTCCTCCCTTTCCTTTCCCTACACTTCTAATCAGCAAAATAAAAGTTTTCAAGTATTTTCTACCACTTGTAGGAAAACAGGCTGAACTGGATGGACAGATGTCTTTTTTCGGCCTTACAAACTATGTTACTATGTTACTATGTTACTTTCCCTATCGCCTGCCAATGTCTCTCCCTGCACTAAGTACACTGGAAAATGGCTGAATCCAAGATGGCTAAGGGTATTTATAGGACTGTGACACCACAGGCCTGGCTGGTGGCTAATTGACTGCATGCATGGCATTGTGGATGATCCCTCGTTCCCAGAGTTCCTTGCTCCATGTCCTAACATGTGCAGCAGCCATTTTAGGAAAAAATGTGATTTGTTATCACAAAGTGTGAGGAAATTCAGATTCGGTGCAAATCAAATTTTTCCTGAAATTCGGATCGAATTCACTTCGTCAACTTCGATTCGCTCATCTCTATGTAATGTCCACCCTTACAGCCTGCATACGCAACATAAGCCCCCATGACAGTGAAAATCACAGATTCCTTACATAAAACTGACACAGCTGGTGATAGCCACATGTTCACCCATAAGAGTAAAACACAGGTATTTTGTGGGTTTTTTGCACCTGGGGTCTTTGCTGAAAGAATGCAGCTGCTGATGTTAGCTTAATGAATAAGGAACCTACAGCCCAAGTAGGCCACTAAGTTCCTATTTCACCCCCGACTCTAACCCTTGCAGCCACCCATCTGCTTTCCTCTGCAAAGCCTTTCCTCTCTGACTTTACACTGAACTGTTACTTTTTGGCTTTTTGCAAAATGTCTGACAGCCAGGGGCTTTGCTCCCTCAAAAGATCTGGGGCCCAAGCCCCAATGGATATGGCCCAGTTCTCTAAATCAGCCCTCCTCTCGTACTTTCCTGTACTTGCTATACAGCAGCACATACCTGTCACATCCAGTGCCTCCCAGGTGACAGTCCTCCGATGTATGGTACAGTAGATGTTCTCTGTCATCATCTCCATTCGGCCAAGACAACTTCTTTCAGCTGCGTGTCGTCTCTGCGGAGTGTGGCACACAGACATCTTAGCTTCCTCACATTTCTATCATCATCCCCCAACCTGGAGTCCCCACAGTGTTATCCTGCTGCTCGCTGTGCTCCCCAATACCACCAAATACTATCCTGAAGAAAAAGTAGTGCCCCCTATAGTAATAGTGCTCCTCATAGTTCCCTTCTAGAATGCCCTCATTAGTAACACTGCCCCCTACAGTGCCCCAACTGTGATAACGCTCCCCAAGAGTGCCCCCATTAGTAGAAGAGCCTTCCAGTATTGATAATGCTCTCACAGAGTCCCCAGTAGAAATATTGTTCCCCCAGTGGTAAAAAAGCTCTCTACAGACCCCTCTGTAGTAAAAAGGCCTCCATAATGTTCTTAGTAGAAATAAGGCAGATCTATAAGTCCCATGTATAGAGCCCCCAGTAGTAATAAGAACACCTGTAATGTCCCCTGGATTTATAATAACCCTACAGTGCCCCCAGTATTTATAATGCCCCTTGTAGTTATATTCCTCCCTCCACCATACAGTCCCATGTAAATAACATCACACCATCTCCCCTGCCCCCTATTTTGTATTTTGATACAGTCCCTCCCTTCAGCCCCTCCAATATATATTCCCATGTAAATAACACTATTTCCCTCCTTCCGCCATAGAGGCCCATGTAAATAACATCACACCATCTCTCCAGCCCCCTCCAATCTACAGTTCCATGTAAATAACATCCCTTTCTATCTACAGCCACCTCCAAAATACAGTACCATGTAAATAATATCACCCCCTCTTCAGCCTCCTCCAACATGCAGTCCCATATAAACATCACCCCCTCAACATTCAGTCCCATGTAAATAACATCATTCCCTCTCTCAGCCACCTTCAACGTACAGTCCTATGTAAATAACATCACTCCCACAGCCGCCATTCACATACAGTCCCATGTAAATAACATTACTCTCTCCCAAAGCCGCCTCCAACATACAGTCCCATGTAAATAACATTACTCTTCCCCCGCCCCCTCCAACATTCAGTCCAATGTAAATAACATCACTCCCTCCCATAGCCCCCTCCAGCATACAGTCCCATGTAAATAACATCACTCCCTCCTACAGTCAACATCAACATACATTCCCATGTAAATAACATCACCTCCTCCCCAGTGTCCTCCAACACAGAGTTCGACATAAATAATATTCCTCTCTTCAGCCCTAACATACAGTCCCAGTTAAATAACTCCCAGCATTGCTCTGCCTCTCTCTTCACTTACCCACAGCTTCTTCCCCCAGGACTTCTCCTCTTTACTACCGTCCTCTCCTGCACTGGTCACATGATGATGACATCATTGCAGGTCCTTCTCAACCACTGCCTGTTTTACTGGTCACATGACCTGTGATGTCATCACATGTCCTGCAGCTCTTCCAGTGCATTAGATACAATTGTATTGCTGTCCTGTGGACAGCAATACGGTTGTATCTAGCTGGCAGGCAGGACATTCGGGGCCTGGGACAAAACATCAGGGTCCCAGGCCCCAAATGTTTTAGCCTATCAACGCCCCTGCTGAAAGCATAAATATTCTTTCCATACCATATACATACAAACTTAACTACCACACAACGCCCGTGTGCATGTGTCCTTTTGCTGCATTTTCTCTGTACTAAATCCATGTGGAAAACTGTGTATAATCTGCACAGTGTGGAGCCACCCTTAGTGTGGCGAGGGGAGCATGTGGGCCTCTCTGGCTTGTGGACCCTGTTGCAGTGTGTAGCAAAAGTCTAGTCACACCTTTTTAACTGGTGCAATTTGTTGAAAAGTGACCGCAGGTGATTTGCCATTTCAGGTGATCCATATGGCTCTCCTGAAATGGTGAATCCTACAGCTCTGTGAAGAAGTATCACCTGTGGTTCTTTGGCAAGCTCACTGAGACTGGATTAAATGTTTAACAATGTGCATCTGACAAAATTAGGAACACAAAGAACAGAACCACTTAGGAAATGTTAACTTTGCGTAACTTCTAAACAAGTAATGATAGATCAGAACTGACAATTCCATTGTGTTTCTGAGTAAATTCCAGCCCAGATTGACATATCACATGAACCCTTTCTATTGGAAAAATCTGAGCTAAATCCAATACGCCAAATTTCAAAATCGCTGCAAAAAATGTTTCCTCCACCAAATAATGCACCCTCCCTCCCAGTTAGTACATTCATACATTGGAACTCAATTTTCTACAAATTACACCTGTAAAAAGGGTGTGTTCATAGTTCATGTGATTCATAGTACATGTGTACATGGGTAAGTAACTTTATGTTGCTTATTGAGAAATGAGTTTCATAATCATGTTTCCTTCCTACATTTCCTGAGATCTAAGCATCTACCAACAGAAAACCACTAGTTCCCCTTTTGCTTATTTTCATAACTGAAATGTATTTCATTATTTTATACAGAACAATTTATAATACAGACACCTTTGTGACATACATGGTATAACTGGATAATAATAAAATGTGTCACTTTTATTAGATGAGAGATTCTGAAAGTGTTTTAGGGGGTATGTAACCATGTGTGTACTGTAGCTCATTTGGGTCTTGGTTTGATATTAGATATGCTGCAGATATATATGGTACACTGAACATATTTTTGAGGCCAAGTATTACTAAGTGATTTAGTGGTTTAGTTGGCACACCGTGAAATACATTCAGTGGACTATGATCCCTCCATATCAGTATGTACAAATAAAAGGGGTTTTCCAGCCTCTGCTAAGTGATGGCCTATCCTCAGAATTGGATATCACTAGCTGATCAGTGGGGGTCTGATGCCCTGCACTCCTGACGACCAGCTGTTCAGGTGTAGTTCCATCACCGGAAGCTGACACCAGGACTACACAGCACCATCAACCTTGTAATGGAGGGAGCTTCTTACTTATAGTGCTGCTTCCATTGACTTCAATGAGATCAGTGCTGTATTAATCAGCAAGCGATGGCCTATCCTGAAGATATCACTTAGTAGGGTTTAAACACCTTTACACTGAGGAGCAAAAGGGTAGCAATGTTTTGAACTTTTGACTTTCAGGCTCCATATCTCACCTTCCACTACAGCTTCGAACATGAGACTACCAATCATTTTATAGACAATCATCTTGGTTATCTTTAAAATTGGACTTGCAACTATTTAGCATTTGATTAGTTATGCAGATTCTTGTCATGTAACTGCATTGTTACTGTTTTGCTCCTGGTGGTGGAACAATCTTTTTCTTCTTATATACTACAAATTACAACCTGTTCTCACATTCCCTAATAGCTCAGTGTGTTATTAGGTTGATTTCCAAGTGGAAGGTGACTGGATTGAATCCAGGAGCAGCCGTGAAGATTTCCCAAGAAAAAAGAAATAGCATCATCCAGCTCACCGATACCAGTATCTCGACCAAGAAAATTGCCAAACTGCATCATGTGAGTGCAATGA
This sequence comes from Rhinella marina, assembly GCA_900303285.1. NCBI lineage: Eukaryota > Metazoa > Chordata > Amphibia > Anura > Bufonidae > Rhinella > Rhinella marina. The sequence goes on along the minus strand of ONZH01007955.1, from coordinate 51,519 downwards.
CATTTAAAAGAAAACAAAATGAAGTCCATTCATCCATTCCAAAGTCAGGAGGTGGACATACAGGCAAAATATCAGAATCAACAAGTCGGCTCATCACAGGGTCTGTCAGTTCATCATTGATAAATACCTTGACGGGCTTATTTTCCAAAATGGGGTCACTTATTGGGGGTTTCTACTGCATGGATATTTCAGGGTCTTTGTAAATGCAATGTATCTCCCGAAAACGATTCCAGAGAAATCAGCTCTCCAGAAGTCAAATGGTGTTTTTTCCATTCTGAGCTTCAACAGCAGCTTACATCCACATTCATGGCATTTTCATACCCAGTAACCCACCTATTAACTTAAGAAGTGCGGTATAAGTCTCAGATGGCACAATCTGGGAATGGAAATGCTATATCTAAGGAAAAATTGCAATTCTCACCTCTGCATGGTCCACCTCATATTAATTTCAGAAACGTAGATTACAAAAGATTACAGCTACATTTAGGGTGTTTGTAAAATCAGAAGGCACACCATTATAATAAGAGGGCTTACTTTTCACACTGGCACAGGAAGGGCACAACATACTGAGCATTGAAATGCCATATCTGTGGAAAAATAGCAATTGTCACCATTTGATGTTAGTGTTTCCACCTGACTGGTAAGCCAACATCAGCAGACTTTGTGTCAGGAGGCCAGTGCTCTGCTTTCTGGGAGTTCTGTATTTTCACTCTGTCCATATGTGCAGTCATTGCTTGTAGGAGAGTCCGTTTTCACTCTGGTTGACTCCATATAAGGCTGTGTCCACATTTGGAGTCAGTGCTCTGACTGGTGTTGAGTAGGGATCAGCGGACCCGTGGATGTTTGGGTTTGCTAGGTTCGGCCAAACTTCGGGTCAAAGTTCGGGTTTGGAACCCGAACTCGAACCCGAACCCCATTGAAGTCAAGGGGGATCCAAACTTTGGTGCACTAAAATGGCTGTAAAATAGTCGTAGTAAGGGCTAGAGGGCTGCAAAAGGAAAAAAATTGGGATAAGAGCAGGACAATTGCCTTGCAAATAAATGTGAACAGAGAAATGACTTAAAATAACAATAGAAAAAAATAAAAAATAATAATCTTGAACTAGGAAGCGGAGGTCAAAGTGGAGTAGGAGGCTGAGGAGGTGGTGGATGTGGTGGTGTAGGTGAAAACAGTGTTTGTTTTTTTAACCACTTCCCGTATGCCCATAAATGTCCGGGAAGTGGTTATTTATCTGTGAATGGAAGTTTCTGAATGTCCATTCAGAGATAGTAGCTGCATGCTAATCGTGAAGCTGCTGTGCCAGGGGCCTGCTGTCAGTGACAGCAGAGCTCTCCATAGAGAAGGCAGGGACCATTCCTGAGTGTCCCTGCCTTCTAGATCGCGTTATACACAGTGCTCAACAAGCTCTGTGTATACAGTACAGGAAGCGCTATGCTGCTTCCTGTCCTGGCCGGTGGTCACATGACCGCCGGGGCCGGGTGAGTGCAGGAGCTGTTGGGTCTTCCATAGACCACGATCAGCCATGCAGTGAGGCTGTACAGTATAATATTATGCTGTACAGCCTCCCTGGCGGTGCATTTCCCCTGTAAGTGGGGCTACTAAGTCAGCCTCAGTTACAGGAGAAATCAATAGTAAAAAAAAAAAAAGTGAAGTTAAATGTCCCCCAGAAGTCTTGTATGACCTTATGGGGGACACAAAGTGTAAAATAAAAAATAATTAAAAAAAAGAGTATTGTTAAAAAAAAAATTCACATATAAAAAAAATATTCCCCAAATATGTCATAAAAAAAGGTTACAAATAAAAATAAATAAATAAAATAAATAAATAAAATAAAAATATCACAGCATTCGCAACGATCAGCTCTATAATAAAATCACATGGTGAACGCTGTAAATAAATAAATAAATAACTAAATAAATAAACATTATGCCAAAACAGATTTTTTAGTTTGCAACACATCTTTTATTGTGTAAAAAAAAAAAAAAGACATATTTGTATTGTTGCGTCCGTAACAATTGGCTCTACTAAAATATCACATGATTTACCCCATCAAGTGAACGGTGTAAAAAAAAAAATATAGAAAAATGACACCATACAACTTTTTTTTTGTCACTTCACCTCCCAAAAAATAAGATCAGAGAGCCAAATGTACCCCAAAATGGTGCCAATAGAAAGCACAGCTTGTCCTGCAAAAAAATAAGCCCGCACACAGCTCAGTCAACAAAAAAAATTAAAAAATTGTCGCTTTTAAAAACCATGAAAATTCCATGTTAGAAAATCCAGATGCCGCTCCTTCTCTTCTGAGCTCTAGTGTATCCCCAAATAACAGTTTACGACCACAATTGGGGTGTTACTGTATTCAGGAGAAAATGGGTAGCAAATTGCGGGGGGGGGGGGGGGCATTCTCCTGTTATCTTCTTTGAAAAAGAAAGTTTGGACCTAACACACCATTTTCTTGTAAAAAAATAAAAAAATAATAATAATTTTTCATTTTCACAGCCAAGGGTTATAAATTCTATGAAACTTCTGTAGGATCAAGTGCTCGCTGCACCCCTTAAAAATTTCCTGGGTGGTGTAGTTTACAAAATGTGTTCACTTTTTGGGGGTTTTCACTGTGGGGGTACCTCAGGGTTTTTTCAAATGCAACTTGGTGCCCAAAAACCATTCCAACAAAATCTGCCCTCCAAAAATGATACAGCGCTCCTTGCCTTCTGTGCCCTGCCGTGTCCCCATACAGTGGTATACAACCACATGTGGGATGTTTCTGCAAACTGCAGAATCAGGGTACTAAATATTGAGGTTTGTTTTGTTGTTAACCCTTGATGTGTTACAGGAAAATAAATTATTAAAATAAAAAATCCGCAAAAACAGTGACATTTTGAAATGTCACCTCTATTTTGCTTTAATTCTTGTGGAATACTTAAAGGGTTAACATTTCTAAAACCAGTTTTGAATAGTTTGAGGGGTGTAGTTTCTAAAATGGGGTAATTTATGGGTGGTTTCTATTATGTGAGCTCATCAAAGTGACTTCAGAACTGAACTGGTCCTTAAAAAAGTTGATTTGGGATATTTTCTTGAACATTTCAAAAATTGCTTCTAAAATTCTAAACCTTCTAATATCCTAAAAAATATAATTACACTACCAAAATGATGCCAACATAAAGTAGACAGATGGGGAATGTTAATTAGTGAATACTTTATCAGGCATCACTATCAGTCTTAAAAGCAGAGAGATTCAAATTGAGAAAAGAGTAAATGTTTTAAAATTTTTGTTAACTTTTGAATATTTTTTTTATAAATATTGACTCAATTAACATGAAGTACAATGTGTCACGAGAAAAAAATCTCTAAATGGCTTGGATAAGTAAAAGCGTTCTAAAGTTATTACCATATGAAGTGACACATATAAGATTTGCAAAATTAGGCCTGGTCAGGAAGGGGGTAAATGGCCCGGTCTGGAAGTGGTTAAATAAATTTGTCACCCACAGAACTAACAGATGGATTAACAATATTAATTTCCCTGTTACAGATGCAGTGCAGGTGTACCTCACACAAAAAATTGATGTATGTCACCCACCGATCTAACAGATGGATTAACTATATTAATTTTCTTGTTACGGATGCAGTGCAGGTGTATCTCACACCAAAAATGGGTATACTGTATGTTACCCACCGATCTAACATATGGATTAACTATATTAATTTTGCTGTCACGTATGCAGTGAAAGTGTACCTCACACCAAAAATGGGTATATGTCACCCACCAATATAACAGACGGATTAACTATATTAATTTACCTGTCACAGATGGAGTGCAGGTATACCTCACGTCAAAAATGGGTATATGTGCCCCACCAATCTAACAGACGGATTAACTATGTTAATTTCCCTGTTATGTATGTAGTAAAAGTGTATCTCACACCAAAAATGGTTATATTTCAACCACCGAACTAACAGATAGATTAACTATATTAATTTCCCTGTCACGTATAAAGCGCATGTGTATCTCGCACCAAAAATGGGTATATTTCATCCACCGAACTAACAGACAGATTAACTATTATATTTTTTTTATATTTCTGAGTCAGGTGCCTGCTTCCTGTACCTGCACTACTCAGAGCTGATGGGCAGTGCTACACATGATCCAGCTTGTATAGAGGCTGAGTGACGTGATGCACCGGCCAATCTCAACAATGCCATTACTAGGCATGGCTGTGATGGTTTCTAAGGGCCCACAGCTTAAAAGCTTTCCCTGCAGCCTTTCAACAAGATTTACTAATGCCCAAACACTGAGCAATTCGGGTTTGATCAACACTAGTGTTGAGCAAATTGAAGCATTGGAATTTGATCCGAAGTTTCGGGAAATGTTTGATTTGCAACAAATCTGAATTTTCTGGCACTTCATGATGATGATTTTTTCCTAAAATGCAGCCACATGTGTTAAAAAGTGAAAGTAGGACATCACCCAAAATTCAATGCAGCTGGCCAATCAGCAGATAACCAGCCCCATGTGATGTCATAGCCCTTTAAAAACCCTAATGCCATCTGGTCTCAGCCATTTTACAGTGAACTGAGTATAGGGAGAGACATGACAAGTGCTAGGGGCAGCATTTAATAAAGTTTTAAATGTAGAATTGTGGATAGGGAGAGTGCAGGCTGTGTAATTAAGAGCAGAAAGGATACATAGGAGGCAGCTCAGTTTGCATAAATCCCTGCACATAGCTAGTTAATTGAACAGTGTTCAACTTGTTTAATAGATAAGCAATTCTATTACTCATTGTTTCTCAAATTGGGGGTTACTGAAAGGTCTAATTTAGCTGTTATTGGGGTGTCTCCCTTGTTTAATAGATACACAGTTCTATTATGCCTTGATTCTCAAACTGGGTGACCAAGTAGTGTAATTTAACTGTTATTGGGGTGCCCACCTTGCTCAATAGACAAACAATTCAATTACACTTTACTTCTCAAATTGGGGTGACTAAGCTGTCTAATTTAACTGTTATTGGAATGCTTCCCTTGTTTAATAGATACACAATTCTATTACGACTTGATTCTCAAATGGACTTGCAGGTTAACAGGCTGAACTGGATGGACAGATGTCTTTATTCAGCCATATAAACTATGTTACTATGTAAATTGGGGTGAATAGGAAGTGTAATTTAACTGTTATTGGGGTGTCCCCTTTGTTTAATAGATACTCAGATCTATTACTCCTTGATTCTTAAATTAGGGAGAATAAGTAGTGTAATTTAACTGTTCTTGGAGTGTCACCCTTGCTTTATAGATTCAATTGCTTTTAATTCAATTAGGCTTTGATTCTCAACTTGGGCTGAATAAGCTGTGTAATTTAACTGTTATTGGGGTGTCCCCATTGTTTAACAGATATACAAAACTATTACACCTTGATTCTTAAATTGGTGTGAAAAAGCTGTCTATTTTTTCTGTTATTGGGGTGCCCAGCTTGTTTAAAAGATAATCAGATCTGTTATACCTTGATTCTCAAATTAGGGTGAATAAGTAATGCAATTTAACTATTATTGGGGTGTCCCCTCTGTTTAATAGATAAGCAGATCTATTATGCCTTGATTCTGAAATTGGGGAGAATAAGTAGTGTAATTTAAACTTGGGTTGTCCGAGTTATTTTTTTGTCATTTGTATGTTTCTAACTAATCAAATATAACAGCTTTTCCAGCACTTTGTGCTTCTAAAGCGGCTGGTTTCTCAGATTTCACTCAGGGTCACATGACCTATGATGTCAGCTTTCCTCTGCCTTTAGCTCTGCTAAAGTTCGTGCACAAGCAGATAAGAGTCTGTACACCAGACGTCACTGTGCTGGCCATGCCCCCGTTCTGCTCTCTCCCTGGATTCTTTCAGATAAAACATTAACCCCTTCAGCCAGAACACACACAGGGCACAAGGCTTTACAACAGTAGCTACAGGCAATGAAGAGACATAGGATCTTCCCTCCTCATCCTGTAGAGACAGAGCTGACACTGGAGGAGATCTGCAGAGTATTGCACAAGAAAGACTGGATCTGGATAGACTGGAGGCTTGGGCAGAGAAGTGGCAGATGAGGTTTAACACTGACAAATGTAAGGTTATGCATATGAGAAGGAATAATGCAAGTCACCAGTACATACTAAATGGTAAAATATTAGGTAACTCTGACATGGAAAAGGACCTAGGAATTTTAGTGAACAGCAAACTAAGCTGTAGAAACCAGTGTCAGACAGCTGCTGCCAAGGCCAATAAGATAATGGGTTGCATCAAAAGAGGCATAGATGCCCATGATGAGAACATAGTCCTGCCACTTTACAAATCACTAGTCAGACCACACATGGAGTACTGTGTACAGTTCTGGGCTCCTGTGAACAAGGAAGACATAGCAGAGCTGGAGAGGGTTCAGAGGAGGGCAACTAAAGTAATAACTGGAGTGAGTGGACTACAGTACCCAGAAAGATTATCACAATTAGGCTTATTCACTTTAGAAAACAGACGACTGAGGGGAAATCTAATACTATGTATAAATATATCATATTTATCCCCAGGACTGTGACTGTGACGAGGGGACATCCTCTGCGTATGGAGGAAAGAAGGTTTGTACACAAACATAGAAGAAGATTCTTTATGGTAAGAGCAGTAAGACTATGGAACTCTCTGCCTGAGGAGGTGGTGATGGTAAGTTCACTAAAAGAGTTCAAGAGGGGCCTAGATGTATTTCTGGAGTGTAATAATATTACAGGTTATAGTTACTAGAGATGGGTCGTTGATCCAGGGAGTAATTCTGATTGCCTGATTGGAGTCGGGAAGGAATTTTTTCCCCTAAAGTGGGGAAAATTGGCTTCTACCTCGCAGGGTTTTTTGCCTTCCTCTGGATCAACTTGTAGGAAAACAGGGCGAACTGGATGGACAGATGTCTTTTTTTTGGCCTTATAAACTATGTTACTAAAGGTTGGGGGAAGTTCCTGTGTGCATCAGTAATGTCACTGTACAACTGGAACTTGTAGTTCTACACATACAACATGCTGCTGGGTATCCTAGCAGGCAGACATTTCACTCAGGACAGACTTATTCACTAGCTTTCCAGAGTAGGGGGGGGGGGGCGGGGGACTTACAGCGATTGTTGTTATTGCATGTAAACAAAGGTCAGAAGAGAACCAGGGAAATGAGGAAATATAAATTTTTCTTTGCCTAACTTGCTTAACTTAGTTATATATTGCTGCCCATCAGATTTACAGTACTATATATTTTTTTTTTCATAACTCAGACAATCCATTTAACTGTTCTTAGGGTGTCCCCCTTGCTTTATAGATAAGTAATCCCATTAGGCTTTGATTCTCAATTTGGGCTGAATAAGCTGTGTAATTTAACTGTTATTGGGGTGTCCCCCTTGCTTAATAGATAAGTAATTCTATTAGGCTTTGATTCTCAAATTGGGGTGAATAAGCTGTGTGATTTAACTGTTATTGGGGTGTCCCCCTTGTTTAATAGATAAGTAATTCTATTAGGCCTTGATTCTCAAATGGGGGTGAATAGGCTGTTCAATACTACTGTTACTGTGGAGTTCACATTGCCACTTAATAACCTATTTTAAATATACAGTTACTGTTACTATACAGTATGTCCAACAGAAGAGTGCCAGGGCCCTCTGAGGCAATGGGCAGTGGAAAAAATGTTGCTGAAGCCGGCAGAAGTAGCAGAAGCAGAAGAAGGTAGGTGGTAGCAGCAGCCGCAGCAACAGGCTACAGCTGTCACTGTCATCCAGCAGTCATGTTTTGCCTAGCAATCCAGCTGTCCTTGAATGGTTGACTTGGTCTTCAACATAATTTCATATGATATCAGGAGCCCACAGCCAGGAGTCGGTAGGTTCCTCTGACACTACACATAGTTGGCATGGTCCGTGAACAAGCTCTGTGCCCTCACCTGTTCTGAACCTTCCTCTTTCTTTTTCTTCTACTTCTGCTTGGGAACTATTGTATGCCGCCAGCTGTACTCCGCTTTTCAACAAGAACAAGCCTAACGAGGACAAGCTTTTTGAGGACAGTCAGCAGCTATTGCCTAGCCCAGATTTGGAGGAGAGGTCCACTGCTTGCTTCTGTAGGCATGCAAGTAGCGAACATGAGAGAAGTGTGGGAGCAGATGTTGCGAGCGTTTAGGGATGCGGCATGAGACTGGTGAGGGTGACATAAGTGAGGAGCAGACAGTAGTGGATGATGATGCAACCGATCGCACATGGCAACCGGGTGAACATGGATCTACATCTTCATTAGGGGTGAGGGTGGCAGCTTGTACATAAGACAGCGGCAGTATGGCAGCATTCTGCTGAACCAGTTGGGCGCAAGCGTGGGCGTGATGTCCACGAACATCAAGTTGCCAGTGGATTTCAGTGTGGCTGTATGTAGGATCTGTGGGCAGAAGGTGAAGTGTGCTCAGAGTGCCAATGTGGCACCATGGCCCTGCTTCAACACATGGAGCGGCACCGTAAAGTGGCCTGGGAAAACCGTGGCGCTAATTTTGCGGTACAGCCTGATGCAGCAACTGCTGCATCTCCCATTGGCCCGCATCCCTTCTCCAGCAGTCAAGGCTCCACCACCTGAGCAGCAGGGAGCTGTGTTTCCTTCCCATCGTCTACTTCTCCTCCTACTCCTCCTCACGCATTTCACCAGAAATTGATCACTGAGGTGATTGAAAAAAGTCAACAGTATGTATGCACTCCAACGTATGGGCTTTGTGGCGGCGAAGAACTTTGACATTCGATTATACGACTTGAAAACCTTTTTAAAACTTCAGTCGGTACCAAAGCCAATTCAGATCCCAGTTTTAAAATGGTTTTCAGTTTGAAAAAATCAAAGTCTGAAGTTATTCAATAAACTCTTGCAAGACTTCTGACATATTTGCATCTGTTTTTCATGGCCATTAAAAATGGATAAGTTTTATTGGCTTATTCTTAATAAAATCACAACCCCTGAAGTGCCCTCAGTATACATAATGTTCCCCATAAAGGCCACTAGCAGTAATAATGTCCGCCACAGTGGCCCCAGCAGTAATAATGCCCTCTATATTGGCCCATAATATCCCCCATAGTGGTCCCCCGCTGTAATAATGTGCCCCATAGTGGTCTTCAGCTTTAATGTTTGTTTTACAAATCACTAGTCAGACCACACATGGAGTACTGTGTACAGTTCTGGGCTTCTGTGAACAAGACAGACATAGCAGAGCTGGAGAGGGTTCAGAGGAGGGCAACTAACCTGGAATGGGTGGACTACAGTACCCAGAAAGATTATCAAAATTAGGGTAACTCAGGGGTCAGTACAGAGATCTCTCCCATCATCTATTTATTCCCAGGACTGTGACTGTGACGAGGGGACATCCTCTGCTTCTGGAGGAAAGAAGGTTTGTACACAAGCATAGGAAACAATTATTTACTGTAAGAGCAGTGAGACTATGCAACTCTCTGCCTGAGATAGTAGTGATGGTGAACTCACTAAAAGAGGGGCCTGGATGTATTTCTGGAGTGTAGTAATTAAGTTTAAAGTCATTTTTTCAGGTTTATAAACTATGTTACTATGTTTTTTAGCAAACAAAAAAATCACTCACCTTATCCATTTGCACATCGCTCCCCTCTTGATTGTGAAGGACCTGCCAATGGACCTGCACTAAACATGGTGACATCAATGTGCGCTCCCAGTTTGATCGCGTGGTGACATCATCACGCTGAGCGCAGGTCCTTCACAATCAAGGTGTGCGTGCAAGTGTATGATGTAGTGATTTTTTTTAACCCCTAAAAGACCATATTGAACTAGTGTACCTGTTTTATACTAGAAGCTAAGGGTGAGCAAATCAAGCTTCGGATCCAAGATCCGAAGTTGATTCGTTCAAAACCTTCGTTTTAATGCTTTTGCCTCGGTATCAAAGCCAACTTTGGATTCCTGTTTAAAAATATATATTAAGTCATATAATCGAAACCCGATGTTATTCACTGAACTCTGGTGCGACTTCGGAATTAACGAACTTTGCCTTCCCTAAGCGCATACATTTTAATGCTGTATGAAGACAGGTCTCTGTACAGCACTAAAACAACGTTTCTGAACGAATCGACTTCAGATGTTGGATCTGAGCTTGATTTACTCAACCAACTGTCCCATTGATTTCAATAGACTCCCTCTGACAGCTAAAACAGCCCAAAATAGGACATGTTCTATTTGTTGATGGCCGCTATTCACTTGCCGTTAAACAAACGGCCATGTGAATAGCCCCATAGACTGCAATGGTTCTGAAAATGGCCATATGACGGCTATAAAAAAGCAGCCGTTGTATGGCCGTTTTACACTGTTGTGTGCATGTCCCTTCTTGACTTCCGCCGGACATGTAGGGCAGAAACTTTCCCTGAAAGTGATGCACTCCTGGGACCTGAACAGTTATCTCAAAGGGCGATCGGGGCTGCTGTGATAACCTTGATCTCTGCAAAGGATCCGAGGCTACCAAAGCAGTAGTTCCTATGGAAGCCTGCAGGTTACAGGGCTCCATAGGAACATAGCGCAACTCTAATAGGTTACAATGATAATTCATTGTAGTCTATGGGACAAGCAATATAACAATTCCTTGTTAAAGTCCCCTAAGAGGACTTAAAATATGTGTAAAGAAACAAAATAAAAAGATAATTTGCATTGCCACATCCCAAAACTCTGTACTTTTAAAATATAAATGTACATAATCTGAATGGTGAATAGGTATGAGAGAAGTTTTGAAACATTTGATTCAGTCGATTCACTGAACTTTGACAAGAAATTTGATTTGCTACGAATGAATATGTCACGGTGGCTGTGGGAATGTATGGAATAAGCTGCTGCATTCAGCCTGCTCCATAAGTTGCGGGTGCTGGCTGTATCATATAGCAGACACCTGGCTGCAATAACGGGGAATTGAGATTAGGGAGAATAGGACAAGGGAACAAAAAATCCCAGGTTCTAGTCCCCTAAAGGGGTTAAAAGTTGTCACTGTAAGAAAAAAAAAATAAGGGGGCCATTTACTGACCAGAAATATGCCTATATTAGGCACATTTCTGGCACAGATTGTGTTGCAAAGGTCCTAGGAAGCATTTAGAAGCGGCAGTGGATATGTCAAAGTTATATATAAAACTTTAGGTATAACCTTGTTTGAAACTGTCTGAACTATTAAAATATAATAAACATTTTATCTGCACTGATGTAATGCATGTAATTTCCGTAATGGAAAAAAAAGAAAAACACATGATTCAATATTTTTTGTCAATTCCCCCCTAAACAAAAATGTAATAACAGTGATCAAAAAGTCGTACATACCAGAAAAATGGTACCAACCCGCAAAAATATTGCTTCTTAGACCGAAATATAAAAAAGTTATGGCAGTCAGAAAATGGTGATGGAAAGTAGTAGATCAAAAATATATATTCATGTTTGGTATTGCCATATTCTTATTGAGCCGCAGAATAAGGATGTTATGACATTTTCAGTGGACAGTGAACATCATGATGTGAAAACCCCGAAAACCTTGGTATTTTTTTTTCAATGTAACTCCACAAGGATTTTTTTCCCATTTTCCAATAACCGACATGGCAAATTGAACGGTGCTCTTAAATAGTACAACTTATTTCCGAAAAATAAGCACCCCCATGAATGGACAATTAAAAAAAAAGGTATGGCTACCGTATCTTTTGCCTCATAAGATGCACGTTAGTGCGTCTTATGGGGTGAATACATGGAAAAAAATGTCCAGCGATTTGCTTGTCGTCTGATGTTACCTCGCTGCCGCTGTGGTGCTGGGATGAAAGGGCCGGCTGCGCTGCGGGTGCTGGGATGAAAGGGCCAGCTGTGCTGAGGGTGCTGGGAGGCAGGGACTAGCCCGCTGCAGATTGTGGGATGCTGGGGTTGGTCACCTCTGCGGGTGCTCTGTGTTAGGGACTGGCCGGCAAATGCTGGGTGATAGGGACCGGCCAGCCGGAAGATGCACTGTGAGGAGGAGGAGGAAAGTTGATGGTCGCGCGGGAGCAGGCAGACGTGGGGCGGAGTAGGCTTCCCTGTCACACATGCCTGCTCTGCCTCTCTCCGTCTTCACACGTGCCTGCTCTTAAATACATGCACTGAACTGTGCCCGGAGAGCTGTGCCCTGCCAGAAAGTCATCCATAAGGTAACGTTTGTCAGCAGCAGATCTCCCCCATAACATTGTGTCAGCAGCAGATTACCCCCATAAACTTGTGTCAGCGGCAGATTACCCCCCCCATAAGTATGTCAGCGGCAGATCCCCCCATAAAATTGTGTCAGCAACAGATTACGGTACCCCCATAAACTCCTGTCAGTGGCAGATCCCCACATAAGTGTGTCAGCAACAGATCTCCCCCATAACAATGTGTCAGCAGCAGATTACCCCCATAAACATGTGTCAGCGGCAGATCCACCCCATAAGTTTGTCAGCACCAGATTAACCCCATAAACTTGTGCCAGAGGCAGATTCCCCCCATAAATTTATCAGCAGCAGATTACCCCCATAAACTTCTGTCAGCGACAGATCCCCCCATAACATTGTATCAGCAGCAGATTACCTCCATAAACTTGTGTCAGTGGCAGATCCCCTAATGACCCCACTCCTTATTACGTGAGCCCACTCCTAATAAATTGACCACCTTATTTCAATAAAGTAAAAATGGCTAGTGGCTCACCAATCAGTAACAATGGAATGAGGTGCTACTAATCACCAGCTATACCCTTTGCTGTGAAAAGTAGATACAATATAGCAAAATGTGATGAGCACTCTCTACATCTGGTTTGTGCCTTTTGAGATAGCTTAAATAGCTTAAATAATGAGTTATAATTATTGTTCAAAGTTATAATATATATTTTTATTGTGATATAGACCAAATATAATTAAAAAAAATAATGTAAACTACTAACCACCAACGCTGGTTATAAAAATGTCCCAGTAAAAATAAATGGTTAAAAAAAAAAAAATAGATGGTTACAATAATAAATGGTAAAAAAATAATATAGTTAGAAAGTTAGAAAATATTCCAGGTTCACAGATTGTACAGGTAAAGATGGTCAAGTGCGCAATTGCTCTGATATAGGGAATAGTCTATTTGTGTAGAATAGTCCGATGTAGGTAGCTATATATCTCTTAATCTTATATACACAGTATGTATGGGTTCCTTGTCAGCAGCAATGTGTTGCCATTTTGATATCAGCAGCAATGGTTTGCCTTTTTAGTAGCAGATAATGTTACAGTTGCAGGCATATGACATATGGAAAGGACCTCCACATATATACTTTACCGATCCTGTGGATGATCGTCTTAGTCCTTTCGTTGCCCTTTTGGATGGGTTCTTTGTATCTGCAGGTGGATATCAGCTTGAGGAAGGGACAAGTGAGGTCCCCCAATAAACTTGTGTCAGTGGCAGATCTCACCCCTCCTCCATAAGTTTGTCAGCAGCAGATTACGGTATCCCCATAAACTTCTGTCAGCGACAGATCCCCTCCCCCCCATAAATTTGTCAGCAGCAGATTACAGTACCCCCATAAACTTCTGTCAGTGGCAGATCCCCCATAAGTGCGTCAGCAACAGATCTCCCCCATAACATTGTGTCATCAGCAGAATACCCCCTCTAAAGTCAGCAGCATGTAGTCCCCCTCTAAAGTCCCTGAATCTGAAGTCACGTAATCTATTACATAATTAAGTAATTGTGTCAGCAGCAAATTACCCCCATAAACTTGTGTCAGCCGCAGAGACCCCCATAACATTGTGTCAGCAGCAGATTACCCCCATAAACTTGTGTCAGCGGCAGATCCCCCCCCATAGGTGTGTCAGTGGCAGATCCCCCCCATAACATTGTAACATAGTAACATAATAACATAGTAACATAGTTTATAAGGCCGAAAAAAGACATCTGTCCATCCAGTTCGGTCTGTTATCCTGCAAGTTGATCCAGAGGAAGACAGTCAGAATAACTCCCTGGATCAACAACCCATCTCTAATAGCTATAACCTGTAATATTATTACACTCCAGAAATACATCCAGGACCCTCTTGAACTCTTTTAGTGAACTCACCATCACCACCTCTTCAGGCAGATAGTTCCATAGTCTTACTGCTCTTACTGTAAAGAATCCTCTTCTATGTTTGTGTACAAACCTTCTTTCCTCCAGACGCAGAGGATGTTCCCTCGTCACAGTCACAGTCCTGGGGATAAATAGATGATGGGAAAGATCTCTGTACTGACCCCTGATATAGTGGGGAAAAAAGTATTTAGTCAGCCACCAATTGTGCAAGTTCTCCCACGTAAAAAGATGAGAGACGCCTGTAATTGACATCATAGGTAGACCTCAACTATGAGAGATAAAATGAGAAAACAAATCCAGAAAATCACATTGTCTGATTTTTAAAGAATTTATTTGCAAATCATGGCAGAAAATAAGTATTTGGTCACCTAGAAACAAGCAAGATTTCTGGCTCTCACAGACCTGTAACTTCTTCTTTAATAGGCTCCTCTGTCCTCCACTCATTACCTGTAGTAATGGCACCTGTTTGGACTTGTTATCAGTATAAAAGACACCTGTCCACAACCTCAAACAGTCACACTCCAAACTCCACTGTGGTGAAGACCAAAGAGCTGTCGAAGGACACCAGAAACAAAATTGTAGACCTGAACCAGGCTGGGAAGACTGAATCTGCAATAGGTAAGCAGCTTGGTGTGAAGAAATCAACTGTGGGAGCAATGATTAGAAAATAGAAGACATATAAGACCACTGATAATCTCCCTCGATCAGGAGCTCCATGCAAGATCTCACCCCGTGGGGTCAAAATAATCACAAGAACTGTGAGCAAAAATCCCAGAATCACACGGGGGGACCTATTGAATGACCTGCAGAAAGCTGGGACCAACGTAACAAAGGCTACCGTCAGTAACACACTACGCCACCAGGGACTCAGATCCTGCAGTGCCAGATGTGTCCCCCTGCTTAAGCCAGTACATATCCGGGCCCGTCTGAAGTTTGCTAGAGAGCATTTGGATGTTCCAGAAGAGTATTGGGAGAATGTCATATGGTCAGATGAAACCAAAGTAGTACTATTTGGTAGAAACACAACTCGTCGTGTTTGGAGGAGAGTGAATGCTCAGTTGTATCCAAAGAACACCATACCTACTGTGAAGCATGGGGGAGGGGGGCAACATCATGATTTGGGTCTGTTTCTCTGCAAATGGACCAGGACGACTGATCCGTGTACATGAAAGAATGAATGGGGCCATGTATCGTGAGATTTTGAGTGCAAACCTCCTTCCATCAGCAAGGGCATTGAAGATGAAATGTGGCTGGGTCTTTCAGCATGACAATGATCCCAAGCACATCGCCAGGGTAACGAAGGAGTGGCTTTGTAAGAAGCATTTCAAGGTCCTGGAGTGGCCTAGCCAGTCTCCACATCTCAACCCCATAGAAAACCTTTGGAGGGAGTTGAAAGTCCGTGTTGCCCAGTGAAAGCCCCAAAACATCACTGCTCTAGAGGAGATCTGAATGGAGGAATAGGCCAACATACCATACCATACCAGCATGTGTGCCAACCTTGTGAAGACTTACAGAAAACGTTTGACCTCTGTCATTGCCAACAAAGGATATATAACAAGGTATTGAGATTAACTTTTGTTATTGACCAAATACTTATTTTCTACCATAATTTGCAAATAAATTCTTAAAGTCAGACAATGTGATTTTCTGGATTTGTTTTCTTATTTTGTCTCTCATAGTTGAGGTCTACCTATGATGTCAATTACAGGCCTCTCTCATCTTTTTAAGTGGGAGAACTTGCTCAATTGGTGGCTGACTAAATACTTTTTTTCCCCACTGTATTTATACATAGTTATTAGATCTCCCCTCAGTCGTCTTTTTTCTAAAGTGAATAAGCCTAATTTTGATCGTCTTTCTGGGTACTGTAGTCCACCCATTCCAGTTATTACTTTAGTTGCCCTCCTCTGAACCCTCTCCAGCTCTGCTATGTCTGCCTTGTTCACAGGAGCCCAGAACTGTACACAGTACTCCATGTGTGGTCTGACTAGTGATTTGTAAAGTGGCAGGACTATGTTCTCATCACGGGCATCTATATCCCTTTGGATGCAACCCATTAACTGATTGGCCTTGGCAGCAGCTGTCTGACACTGGTTTCTACAGCTTAATTTGCTGTTCACTAAAATTCCTAGGTCCTTTTCAATGTCAGTGTTACTCAGTGTTTTATCGTTTAGTATGTACTGGTGGCTTGCATTATTCCTTCCTATGTGCATAACCTTACATTTTTCAGTGTTAAACCTCATCTGCCACTTCTCTGCCCAAGCCTCCAATCTATCCAGATCCATCTGTAGCAGTGTACTGTCCTCTTCTGTTTTAATTACTTTACACAGTTTAGTGTCATCTGCAAAAATTGATTTTCCTGTGCAAGCCTTCTACAAGATCATTAATAAATATATTGAAGAGAATAGGGCTCAACACTGACCCCTGTGGTACCCCACTAGTGAGAGTGACCCAATCTGAGTATGTACCGTTAATAACCACCATCTGTTTTCTATCACTGAGCCAGTTACTTACCCACATACAGACATTTTCTCCCAGTCCAAGGATTCTCATTTTATATTCTCTCCTCCCCTCTTATCACCTCTTCCCACAATCGCCTTCAGGATTTCTCCCGTGCAGCCTTCATACTCTGGAACTCTCTACCCCAACATATCAGACTCTCACCTACAGTGGAATCCTTCAAAAGAAACCTGAAAACCCACCTCTTCAGACAAGCCTACAACCAGTGACCCTGCTGCCTCTACACCACCATGACCACCTCTACCCTCACCTACTGTCCCCGTCTCCCATACCACATAGATTGTAAGCCCTTGAGGGCAGGGCCCTCTCTCCTTCTGTACCAGTCTATAACTCGTCTTGTTTCATGCTTAGTGCAATTATCTGTATTATGTATGTAAACCCCTTTTAATATGTACAACGCTATGGAATGAATGGTGCTTTAATAATAAATAATAATAATAATTTTATATACTAACCTTTTATGTGGTACAGTGTCAAATGCTTTAGAGAAGTCCAGATATATGACATCCATTGATTCACCACGGTCAAGTCTAGAACTTACTTCCTTATAGAAACTGATTAAATTAGTTTGACATGACCAATCCCTCATGAAGCCATGCCATGGAGTTATTTGCTTGTTTTCATTGAGGTACTCCAAAATAACATCTCTTAGAAAACCTTCAAACAGTTTACCCACGACAGATGTTAAACTTACTGGCCTATAGTTTCCAGGCTCTGTTTTTGGACCCTTTTTGAATATTGGCACCACATTTGCTATGCCTCAATCCTGTGGAACACTTCCTGTCAGTATAGAGTCCTTAAATATCAGAAATACGGGTCTGGCGATGACATTACTTAATTCTCTTAGGATACAGGGGTGTATGCCATCTGGTCCTAGCGATTTGTCTATTTTAATCTTTTTAAGACGCCGCTGTACTTCTTCTTGGGTCAGACAGGGCACTTTAATGGGGAATTTA
Source organism: Rhinella marina (assembly GCA_900303285.1). Classification (NCBI taxonomy): domain Eukaryota; kingdom Metazoa; phylum Chordata; class Amphibia; order Anura; family Bufonidae; genus Rhinella; species Rhinella marina. The sequence continues at coordinate 33,959 of ONZH01007955.1, read as the reverse complement.
CTTTTATATTCTGCATTTCATCTGACAGTTTATTTTCCTCAGTGGAGAAAAATTTTTTAGTAGCTTTGCTTGTTCCTCATCACTCTCTGCAACTCCCCCCTCATTACTCTGTCCAACACATTCAGGTTTATACTTTTTACTATTTATATAATTGAAGAATATTTTATGGTTAGTTTTACTCTCTTTGGCAATTAATCTCTCGGTCTCTAGTTTGGCTGCTTTTATTTGTCTTTTACGTATTCTTTTTTTTTTCCTTATTGTTTTTCAATGCTTCCTCGGTCCCCTCCTGTTTTAGCGATTTAAATGCTTTATTTTTGTCATTTATTGCTTTCTTTACGGCTCTATTTATCCACATTGTTTTTTTCTTGTTCGTTAATCTTTTATTCCCATAAGGTATGTACCTCTCACAATTAGATATTAGGATTGTTCACTAATTCCCAGGTTAACCATAACCTGCACATCTGTTGTCCTGTCAGGTCTGTTGGTTAATAATAAGTCCAGTATGGCTGTCCCTCTAGTCAGGTCATGAACCAGTTGGGAAAGGTAATTGTCTTTGGTTATTGCCAAGAACAGGTTTCCGTTTCCCAGTCTATATCTGGGTAGTTGAAGTCCCCCATAATAACGACCTCATTATGATTTGCCGCCTCGTCTATTTCATTTACAAGTAGATTTTCTGTGGACTCTGGTATATTAGGTGGTTTATAATAAAATCCTAATTAGTATTTTATTTTTGTTTTTGCCTCCATGTATTTCTACCCACAGTGACTCCACATGTTCATGTCCCTTACTTATATCTTCCCAGAGTGTGGGCCTTAGACAAGACTTTACATAAAGGCAGACCCCTCCCCCTGGTTTTGGCGATCCTTTCTAAACAGACTGTAACCCTGTACGTTAACTGCCCAGTAATAGCTATCATCCAGCCATGACTCCCGCTATGTCGTAGTTCTCCTCACACGTCACTAATTCAAGTTCACCAGTTTTATTAGTTAGGTTTCTGGCATTAGTGTACATACAATTAAGAGGTTTATGTATATTTTTTACCCTACACCTTTCCTTCTAAACTGTTCTAGTCCCTCCTTCCGTTCCTCCTCCAGTTCCATTACCTCTTCCCTGGTCTCTATCTGTACTAGCTTCCCCTCTTATGTAACTTCCCTCCCCCCAGTCCCTAGTTTAAACACTCCTCCAACCTTCTAGCCATCTTCTCCCCCAAAACAGCTGCCCCTTCCCCATTAAGGTGCAGCCCATCCCTACAATAGAGCCTGTAGCCGACAGTGAAGTTGGCCCAGTTCTCCATGAACCCAAACCCCTCCTTCCTACACCAGTTCTTGAGCCACTTATATACCTTTCTAATCTCCCGGTGCCTTTCTTGTGTGGCTTGTGGTACAGGCAGTGTTTCGGAAAACACTGCCTTTGAGGTCCTTGCCATAAGCTTATTACCTAAATCCCTAAAATAATTTTTAAGGACGCTCCACCTAACTTTGTTATTGGTTCCAATATGGACCATAACTGCTGGATCTTCTCCAGCCCCTCCCAGTAATCTGTCAATCCCGATCCGCGATGTGTCGAACTCGAGCGCCAGGAAGACAACACACCGTTCGTCAATCCTGGTCTTTGTGACAGATTGCCCTCTCTGTTTCCCTAATAATTGAGTCTCCCACTACCAGCACCTGTCTGACCTGCCCTGCTCTCCTGGACCCTTGCTTACTGGAGCTGACATTCCCCTGACTGGCAGATGAATTGTCCAGCTGCAGTAGTGCTCTTCCTGAACTGACATCCCCCTCATCTGCCAAACTTGCAAACTTGTTGGGGTGTGTCAGATCAGGGCTAGCCTCCCTGGCACTTTTCCCTCTACCCTGCTTTTTAAATGTTACCCAGCTATCTATCCCACTTTCCTGAGCCTCCTCACTACCACCCTCCTCCATATCTACCCCAGAGAGTTTCCAAATTGTCAGTGCTTCTCATTGTTTAAACTTGCCTGCTTAGATACACAATGTGCGATTCCAAACAGGCAATTTGCTCACATTTTGAACAAAAATATGCACCCTTAATCGGCTGTTCCAGGACTGCATACATTAGACAAGATGTGCACTGGACTGCGTTGTCAATAATGGAACACAAACTAAATGGGGATTACGCAAAAAAATAGAAAAAAATACAATAGAATGATAAGAAACTGACTTACTGTAGTCCCCCGCTAAAGTCCCTGAATCTGAAGTCACGTAATCTATTACATAATTAAGTAATTGTGTCAGCAGCAAATTACCCCCATAAACTTGTGTCAGCGGCAGATCCCTCCCATAAGTGTGTCAGCAGCAGATTACCCCTATAAATTTATGACGATTTATGACAATTTATATAACATGTCAGCTGCAGATTCCCCCCATAAATTTGTCAGCAGCAGATTACCCCATAAACTTGTGTCAGAGGCAGATCCCCCCATAAATTTGTCAGCAGCAGATTACGGTACTCTCTCTCACAACCCTGACAAGCTGAGAGAGCCTTAGAGAGCCTGTAGACTGCCACCAGTTCGTCACCTAATTTAAGCCCGGTCCGCTAACGGGATTATATCGGGTGAGAAACCAACCCACAATAGCGTATAACTATGCCAAACACGAACGTGGGGATTTGTGATCGAGATACAAGAACAGCACGATTAAATTATATATTTTGTTGCCTTAGGGGTGCACTAGATATAACACTATATACAGAGAATAGATACAGTGGTTGGATGTGCAAATACAGGTCATATGATACAACAGAATTGAACAGAACAATAATCAGTTACCAGGTGGATGAATAGTCCATTGGATTATGTTAAGTCCTGGGTTGCTGTAAGGCCTGGCTGCAGTCACATGGGTTCAGTGATGTCAGCAGTTTTTCCACGGTCCCTCCAAACACATTACTCAATGTGACCCCCTTTCATTAGGTTCCTGCTGGGAGATCTGCGTATCTCCCTTTCCTGGCATGTTACCACCAAAGTAAGAACATGGGAATGACCGTCTTGGTCCCTGTGTCGCAGATATGTAACTGGTTTATGCCTGTGATGGACGGGCAATTCATAATTCTTTATGAAGTACAGGTTCCATGATGTCTGAGATATTTGAATTATCTGACTATCAAGCTGACACAACCTGATTTTCATGTAGGATGACTTGGTTTCCATGCTGGCTGGTTGAGGTGTGAATTGTACAAATGTGGCCTGCTTTGAAGCAGTGCCCCCTGGGGGGAGTTTATTCTCTCTGCTAGCTGACAGCAAATGGCTAGAATTAGATCATGGCTGGCATTATATCATCATTCCACATTCCTGACAGTAATGATGGTTGTTAATGCTGCTGGTTACTACTGTTAATGTTTACAGTGTTACAATATTGTTTTGTTATTTTATAAAAAAATGTGAACACACCTTTTGTTCAAAATATTCTTTTTCCTATTTTCACCTTCTAAAACCTACATGGGTCTTATGGGCAGGCGCGTCTTATAGGGCAAAAAATATGGTATGTTGGGAGGAAAAAAGGAAAATGCAAAAAGAAAAATGGGCCTGTACTATATGCTCTGAAAAAATACAAATAAAGAACTTTCAAAGACAATCTGAGAAAAAAATATAAAAATGAACATATTAAAATTGTAAATGGCTCTTTTCTGTCAAATGTAAAACTACTAAAAGAACATAAATTATTAAAACTGTAGACATGAATCCCTTTAAAAAAAATGATTTCCATATTCTACTACATACTACGTACTTCCACATATACAAAGGGAAGGATTGTAGTATTAGTAGATTGGCCAGGTTCAGCTTCTGAGCCATTGGATGAGAGCACGCATACTGTTGTCTTTTTGTAATCACCTCGGTGAACAATTGCTTTTGAAATAATTAACAAGGAGAAGGAGCACCAGGAGCAATAAACGACTTTGAAGTCCATGGGAAGGATCGACAGCTTCCTTCAGCTGAAGCTGATGAGCCCTGACTGCTAGAGAGGGAGTGCGTGCCAGTGGGAGATGCAGCAGTTCATTCAGAAGGCCCAGGCAACTGTCTATTGGCCATAATGTACAGTAACTGTACCAGTAATGTAAGGGATTAACTATGAATGTCACAGCAGTTAAACAAGATGTACGAAGCTATTTATTGGACCACCCTTTAATACTGAAGCACAGTAATTCTATGTATAAACTAAAGCATTAATGGGAATTGTGCCAGCAGTTGAACAAGATGCGCACTGTGATATATTAGACTGTCCTTTAATACTGAGGCACATTAATCTCTTAATATTATAAAAATGAGTTTCTGTCTGTCTGTCCGTCAATCTGTCTGTTCTCTATGCGCGACCAAACTACTGGACCGATTTTCACCAAATTCGGCAAACAGGTACATCAGGTGTCCGGGAAGGTTTTAGAACAGGTCTCATCTCTCTACGACATACCGTTCCTGAGATATTCCCAAAATATAATCTCCATTAGCCAACATTACAACTGGGAACTTTGGTTTTAAACTCCAACTGCCATTCTCTGCAAAGGCACACACAGGGAGGGCAGGTTTCCATAACAACCAGGTAATTATCAGCAGCTGAAGAGCTCATCCATTTCTATTTACTGACACTGTTAAAGGTATTCTGGTTACCATAAATATAACTTATGTTTTTTTTTATTACTACAGTTCAGTAGTAATAAAAGATGTTTTCCTCCACTGCTGCCCATTGCGTGGCCTCATAAATAAGCATGATATCGACCTTTAATTCAGGCCACCCTAAAAGAAGTACTTAAAACCCCTGCCCCAGGTCTCACTAAACCACACCCCCGACTCCATCAGGCCACACCCCCTTTCACTCCGCAGCCAACAGAGATTGAAAAAATAAAGGTAAAAATCAACTTCTGTCAGCTACAGGGGTGGGAGGGAGGTTGGATTTCTTTCTGCAACAACTCAGAAACATTAAATGAAATAGATTAAATACACCCGTGCAAAGCAATGTTTTCTTCCACTGTTACCCATGGCGTGTCCTCATAAATTACAATGGCTTTGACCTGTAATTCTGGCCACCATCAAAAGAAGGACTTAAAACCCCGCCCAGGTCTTGCTACGTCACGCCCCCGACTCGGTCAGGCCACAACCAACCCCTACCACTCCGCAACCAATGAAGATTGAATAATTGAAGGTAAAAATCAACATCTGTCAGCTGCAGGGATGGGAGGGAGGATGACTTTCTCTCTGCATCGACACACAGAAACATTACATGAAATAGATTAAATATACCCGCGCAAAGCAATGTTTTCTTCCACTGCTATCCATTGTGTTTCCTCAAATTACCATGGCCCCTAACCACCCTGAAAAGAAGGACTTAACCCCCCCCCCCCGTGTCCCATTAAACCACGCCCCTCCCACTCCGCAGGCAATGGGGATTGAAAAAATGAAGGTAAAAATCAATTTCTGTCAGCTGCATTAACTTTCTCTCTGCAACGACACACAGAAACATTAAATGAAATAGATGAAATATACCCAGGCGAAGCCGGGTCTTTCTGCTAGTTCTATATATAAATAAGAGATTAAATGTGAATGTGTCAGTAGTTCAACAAGATGCAGACAATATATATTATATTAGACAACCCTTTATAATACTAAGGCCTCTTTCACACTAGTGTTAGCACAGATCCGGCACCTAAAGGGTGCCAATGGATCCGTGCTAACGCTATACATGTGTGGAGCCGGAGCGCTCCGGCCCCACACATGACACACATTGAAACAAGACACAGACATACATACAAACAAACATACAGACATACATACAAACATACAGACATACATACATACTCACATACTCCAGGGACGCCGGCAGAAAGTCTTCACGCGCCTCCTGCGCGCAGTGATGACGATTCCCCACAGCGCCCTCTGCTGGGTGCAGTGGGGAAACGTCATAGCTGCGCGCAGGAGGCGCGTGAAGACATGCTACCAGCGTCCCTGGAGTATGTGAGTATGTATGTCTGTATGTATGTATGTCTGTATGTTTGTATGTGGTCTTTCCAATGCAACATATTTCAAGTGCAACTCTTTAAGTGCACATACAGAATTATACCAGAATGTAATACTTTGGATATAGAATCTACTTTGTCATCACCATCTACTGACCATCATCCATTTTGTCTCCTTTCCAGGTATGTCTTTACTGAATGCAACTGCACCCAACTTTCCAAGAACCTGATAACATCCACATAGCTCATCTTTCCTTCCCAATCCCTGGTATGTCTTTACTGAATGCAACTGCACCCAACTTTCCAAGAACCTGATAACATCCACATAGCTCATCTTTCCTTCCCAATCCCTGGTATGTCTTTACTGAATGCAACTGCACCCAACTTTCCAAGAACCTGATAACATCCACATAGCTCATCTTTCCTTCCCAATCCCTGGTATGTCTTTACTGAATGCAACTGCACCCAACTTTCCAAGAACCTGATAACATCCACATAGCTCATCTTTCCTTCCCAATCCCTGGTATGTCTTTACTGAATGCAACTGCACCCAACTTTCCAAGAACCTGATAACATCCACATAGCTCATCTTTCCTTCCCAATCCCTGGTATGTCTTTACTGAATGCAACTGCACCCAACTTTCCAAGAACCTGATAACATCCACATAGCTCATCTTTCCTTCCCAATCCCTGGTATGTCTTTACTGAATGCAACTGCACCCAACTTTCCAAGAACCTGATAACATCCACATAGCTCATCTTTCCTTCCCAATCCCTGGTATGTCTTTACTGAATGCAACTGCACCCAACTTTCCAAGAACCTGATAACATCCACATAGCTCATCTTTCCTTCCCAATCCCTGGTATGTCTTTACTGAATGCAACTGCACCCAACTTTCCAAGAACCTGATAACATCCACATAGCTCATCTTTCCTTCCCAATCCCTGGTATGTCTTTACTGAACATTAATGTCTTTTTCCCTGATGATGGATTTATTGAGTACTTGTTTATATTGACTATTTCACCCCTGTGTCTGGTCCTACTTTGATTAGGCCAACTCTAACCTCCTCCCCACTTGGTCACACCTGATTGAGCACAGAGTGGTATAAATCTAAGTGCTTAGGTCTTTAGACCTAGGTCTTTCCATACAACATGTTTCAAGTGCAACTCTTTAAGTGCACATACAGAATTATACCAGAATTGGACTGGAAGGGGACCAAAGGTAACTAATGAAATAGTTAATGCAAACAATGATTCAATTTTTCATCTTGCTCTTCCCACTTTCCGTAAACCTCCAAAAATGCTCTTACATACAATCACCCAGCAAGGAACTGTTCATCTCTCCCTCCATTTTACCCACTCATCTAACCTCCTGTGCAAACCTGTTTAGTGACATAAAACATTTCCTTCCCAAACACACACGGCCTCCTCATGCCCTCTCTTTCTCTCACCTACTGACACTTTCCCTGATTCTACTTATTGCTGGCGACATCTCTCCAAATCCAGGCCCCCCACAGCAAATCCCCACCATTATTTCCTCCTCTCACTACAAATCCCCCTCTACAAATTTCTGCAATCCCTTAAACCTAAAAAACATTCCCCTGACCCCTGCTCCCTCGGTTCCTCTGACAGGAGCATTATGGAACGCACGCTCAGTTAATAACAAACTGTCTTTCATCCATGACCTCTTCATCTCACACAAACTTTCCCTTCTGGGTATCACAGAAACATAGCTGACACCCTCTGACACTGCCTCCCCTGCTGCTCTCTCTTATAGCGGATTTCATTTCACCCACACCCCACGCCCTGGCTGCAAACATGGTGGAGGAGTTGGTCTGCTTCTGTCTGGAAACTGCTCCTACAGCCCAATTCCACCACCACCCTTAACTCTCACTTCATTTGAAGTACACTCTGTTCGCATCTACTCTCCCTCCAACCTGCAAGTAGCTGTTATCTACCGCCCCCCAGGCCCAGCCACCATCTTTCTTGACCATTTTAATACCTGGCTCCTACATTTTCTTTCTGCCGACATTCCCACTATCATCATGGGTGACTATCCCTATCGACACTTGCAACTCGACCGCCTCCAAACTTCTGGCACTCGCTTCCTCCTTCGGCCTCTCCCAGTGGTCTTCCGCTCCCACCCACAGAGATGGTCATACTCTAGATCTGATCTTTACTCGCCTCTGCTCCTTATCTAACCTTTCTAATTCGCCACTCCCCCTATCTGACCACAACTTACTCACCTTCTCTTCTCTGGTCTCTTCTGCTGCTCCTCCGGTCCACACACTAGCACACCCCTGCAGGAACCTTAAACATCTCGACTTTCACCTACTTTCGGAATCTCTTTCACCTCTCTCCAACATTCATTCCCTCAAAGACCCCGATGCTGCCACCACTCTGTATAACACCACAATAGCTACAGCCCTGGACTCTGTTGCCCCCCCTCACACTCCACAAATCCCGGAAAATCAACAGACAACCCTGGCACACAGACCTGACCAAGAAACTCAGACAAGCTTCCAGAGCTGCTGAGCGGCAATGGAAGAAATCCCATTCTAAGGATCACTTCACCACATACAAGCAATCCCTCCTCATTTTCAAATCATCACTCTCTGATGCAAAACAGGCCTACTTCTCATCTCTAATATCTTCTCTGTCCCACAACCCCAAACAACTGTTCAACACTTTTAACTCTCTTCTCCGTCCACCGGCGCCCCCACCTTCACCTCTTATCTCAGCAGAGGACTTTGCCACATATTTCAAACAAAAGATTGTAAACATCAGAGAAGGCTTCAGTGCACAGTCCCCTCAGCCCCTCTACATAACTGCTCAGTACTCTTCCACCAAAACCTGCTTCTCCACAATTACAGAAGAATACCTTTCCACCCTACTCTCCAGATCACATCTCACCACCTGCGCACTTGACCCAATCCCATCCCACCTCATTCCCAACCTCTCCTCAGTGTTCATCCCAGCCCTAACTCATCTCTTCAACCTATCACTGACCTCTGGTGTCTTCCCCTCTGGTTTTAAACACGCTACAATTAAACCCATCCTTAAAAAACCCTCACTCGACCCATCTTCTCTGTCCAGCTATCGCCCCATATCACTTCTGCCATATGCCTCAAAGCTACTTGAGCAACATGTCCATTCAGAACTGTCCTCTCACCTCTCCTCCTGCTCACTCTTTGACCACCTACAGTCAGGCTTCCGACCCCACCACTCGACTGAAACTGCCCTTACTAAAGTCACCAACGATCTGCTAGCAGCCAAAACCAAAAAACATTACTCTGTTCTCCTCCTCCTTGACCTGTCCTCTGCCTTTGACACCGTCGACCACTCCCTTCTACTACAAACTCTCTCGTCTCTTGGCATCACTGACCTGGCCCTCTCATGGATTGCATCATACCTCACCGACCGGACATTTAGCGTCTGCCACTCTCACGCCACCTCCTCCTCCCATTCCCTCTCTGTTGGTGTCCCACAAGGCTCAGTCCTAGGTCCCCTGCTCTTCTCTATCTATACCTTTGGCCTGGGACAGCTCATAGAGTCCCATGGCTTTCAGTATCACTTTTATGCTGATGACACACAAATCTACCTCTCTGGTCCAGACATCACCACCTTACTATCCAGAGTCCCGCAATGCCTATCTTCAATATCCTCTTTCTTTTCCTCACGCTTTCTAAAACTTAACATGGATAAAACAGAATTTATCATCTTTCCACCATCTTGCCCAGCCCTCCCAACAGACCTATCTATCACCATCAACGACTGCACACTCTCCCCCGTTAAACAGGTCCGCTGCCTTGGAGTGACCTTGGATTCTGCACTCTCCTTCAGACCACACATCCAAGCCCTTTCCACCACCTGCCGCCTCCAACTCAAAAATATCTCCCGTATCCGTGCGTTCCTCAACTATGAGTCTGCCAAAGTACTAATACATGCCCTCATCATCTCCCGCCTAGACTACTGCAACATTCTCCTCTGTGGCCTTCCATCTAGCACTCTAGCCCCCCTCCAATCTATCCTCAACTCTGCTGCCCGACTAATCCACCTCTCACCCGGTTACTCCTCTGCCTCTCCCCTTTGCCAATCCCTTCACTGGCTCCCCATTCCCCAGAGAATTCAGTTTAAAATACTAACAAATACATACAAGGCCGTCCACAACCTGTCCCCTCCCTACATCTCAGAACTACTCTCCCGATACATCCCCACACGTAATCTCCGATCCTCACAAGACCTCCTTCTCTCCTCCACTCTTATCAACTCTTCACACAATCGCCTCCAGGATTTCTCCCGCGCAGCCCCAATACTCTGGAACTCTGTACCCCAACATATCAGACTCTCACCTACAGTGGAATCCTTCAAAAGAAATCTGAAAACCCACCTCTTCAGACAAGCCTACAACCTGTGACCCTGCTGCTGCTACACTGCCATGACCAGCTTTACCCTCACCTACTGTGTCCTCACATACCGCATAGATTGTAAGCCTTCACGGGCAGGGCCCTCTCTCCTTCTGTACCAGTCTGTAACTTGTTTGTCCTAGAGCAATTGTCTAGACTATGTATAAAAACCCCTTTCAACATGTACAGCGCTGTGGAATGAATGGCGCTTTAATAATAATAAATAAATAATAATAATGTCTGTATTTATGTATCTATGTATGTAAGACGGATCCGGAATGACCCCCCATTGGAAATCAATGGAGGACAGATCCGGATTACTGGTGTGTCCACACCAAACGGATCCGTCCCCATTGACTTGCATTGGGGGTTATTCCGGATCCGTCTTGGTGCGGATCCCTGGACTGGAGAGCAAACCGCAGCATGCTGCGGTTTGTTCTCCGGTCTGAAGACGGAACGGAATGCTTTCAGGAGCATTCCGTTGTCTTCAGTTCAGTTTTGTCACAATGAATGGGGACAAAACTGAAGCGTTTTTTTCCGGTATTGAGCCCCTATAACGGAACTCAATACCGGAATTTAAAAACGCTAATGTGAAAGTAGCCTAAGGCAAAGTAATTATATACAGTATATAAAATATGAGATTAACTTCAAATCTGCCAGCAGTTCAACAAGATGCAGATGGTGATATATTAGAACGCCCTTTTATACTGAGGCACAGTAACTCTACAGATCAACTAAAATATTAATTAGGATTGTGTCAGCAGTTGAACAATATGCACGTGGCAAAATATTTGACCAACCGTTAATACTGAGGCACAGTAATTCTATATATAAAATAAGAGATTAACGGGAATTGTGTCAATAGTTGAACCAGATGCACATAATTCTATATCTTAAATAAAACATTAATTGCGAAAGTGTTGGCATTTCAACAAGATGCAGATGACAATATATTAGAGTGCTCTTTTATACTGAAGCCAGTAATTCAAAATATAAAATAAAAGATTAACAAGGATTGTGTCAGCAGTTCAACAAGATGCATGCTGCAATATATTAACCAATCTTTAATATTGAGGCACAGTAATTCTATATATAAATTAGGAGATTAAAGGGAGTCTGTCACCTCCATAGCCCCTATAAAGCATTTACATAGCCCCATAGCACAAATAATGACAAATGTAACTGTACCTGGGGCGCTTTTCTCTGACTTGTAGAAGCTGTAAAAACATACTTTAATCCATATGTAAATTAGCTGTTGGAAGTGCCCGGAGGTGGAACTCACCGCCGTGGAACCCGGGCTCGTCTGCTTTTTTAAACGCTCTCCCCGCCCCTGTCACTGTCTCCGCCCGCCCTCCTCTTCACTTGCGTCCTCCATCGGTTCCAGACTCTTGCTGAGCCGGTGCATGCACACTGCATTGCCCATTGTGGGCACGGCATCGGCGTAGCCACTGCGCATGCGCCGGCTCAGGGAGAGACTGGAACAGACGGAAGATGCAAATAAAGAGGAGGGCGGGTGGAGGCAGTGACAGGGGCAGGGAGAGCGTTTAAAAAAGCAGACGAGCCCGAGCTCCACAGCGGTGAGCTCTGCCTCCGGGCACTTCCAACAGCTAATTTACATATGGATTAAAGTACGTTTTTATAGCTTCTACAAGTCAGAGAAAAGCGCCCCAGGTACAGTTACATTTGTCATTATTTGTGCTATGGGGCTATGTAAATGCTTTATGGAGGTGACAGACTCCCTTTAACTTCGAATGTGTCAGCAGTTCAACAAGATGCAGATGGCAATATATTAGACTGCTCTTTAATAATGCAGAACAGTAATTCTATTTATGAACTAAAAGATTAACGAGGATTGTGTCAGCAGTTGAACAAGATGCAAAAAGTGATATATTACACTGCCCTTTTAATACTGAGGCACAGTAATTCTATAGATAAAATAAGAGATTAACTGGGATTATGGTAGCAGGTGAACACATGGCGATTACACTCAACCTGCACTGTCCCTGCAGTCTCCCTATGCTTTCCATACAGTGTCTAAAATTACCCTACAATCTAACTACACTGTCTTTGCACTCTCCCTATCCAATATTGTGCAATTAAAAACTTTCTGTAACACTGTCCCTAGCACATAAGCACTTGTCACGCCTCTTCCTAAGATCAGCTCACACGCACGGGATGAGGCTTTTCATAGGGCTTTGACATTACAGGAAATGGCTGCTGATTAGCTATCTGCATGGCATTATCGGTCATATCCCATTCCCGGGCTTCCTACTTTCACTTTGTAACACCTGCAGCATGCATTTTAGAAAAAATCTGATTTGTTACCATGAAGCAAGAGAAAATTCAGCTTCGCGACTAATCAAATTTTTCCTAAACTTACGATCGAATTCCGCTTCAGATGCTTTTTTTCATCCCAATTGGAATGTATTTTTCCAGCTTCTCAGTACATAGTATGCAATATTAAATGGTGTGCAGGTGCACGTTGCTATGGCTAAATGCAAAAGGAAAGGAAAATACATACAATGCAACAGCACACTGCCAACCAGATAAAGCACAAAATGCCATAGTAATATGAGGGTATGCAGGTACCAAATAGTTACACTAATTAAAATAAACCTAGCCCGTCTGCCCCATAGGTTGATTTTAATTAGTGTAACTATAAAGCTGAGTGGACTCGGTATGCATGTTGGTACCTGCATCCCTGAATTCGTGGAGGCCTTTGAAGCACCAGAAATGGCAAAAGGCAGAGTGGATCCAGCATGCATGTGGAACCAAAACCCCCTGATTATACGGAAGCCAAAGTTGGCACATAACAGGTAGGAAATAGTGTTAGGTTCCCATCTTACAGAGATCACCTTGACGATTTGGTGGATGAGCTCAGATAATTTTGTACAAAATATATTTGCCAAGAATCTCTAATTTACTAAACAAGCATAGCATTAGCTTCAGAATACCTCATATTACTATGTAATTTTGTGCTTTATCTGGTTGGCAGTGTGCCATTGCATTGTATGTATTTTCTTTTCCTTGTAAATATTAAATGGTGTCGTTAGAAAGTGCAACTTGTCCCACATAAACAAAACCCTGCACTGAACTTGCACTGAATAAGGTATCTGGAGATACCTTAATGCCTCCACTAAGGATTATTCATTTTTCTCTGCCTCTCACCACTTGTTCAATGCATATACCATATCCTGGCTTCCCCATACTTCTTTGGCTATGCTAAGATTGGTAATATTACAATATCTGATTGTGCCCCATGCACAAAGGCCTGTTTACTCCCCCTCTTCCAAGAGGGAGTGGAGTTGGAGGCTAAATAAATCCCTCCTCAACATTGGCCAACATTGTGCGTATATTCAGGATCACTTATCCTCTTACTTTGCCCTTACCTGCCTTCTTAAAGTATATATCCTGTACTCTGGGAAGATTAAGAGAGATTAGCAGAAGACCACCCACTCCCTCTTAAAACAAATAGCTACCATTGAGTGATTGCATAAACACTCCACAAGTGCTACGGCTTAGTCTGAACTTAGACTACAACTTAAAAAGCTTTTGGTACAACTGGCAACGAAGCACTTGTTATACTTTCAGCACAAGCTATAAGCACATGGCCACAAGGGTGGCAAAGATCTGGACAAGATGTCTTCTCTTCTCTACAAAGTTAAAATTACTAGTTATATCCCTTAAATTAGGGGAACTGATGGTATCCTGAATTCAGACACACCAGGGATTGCTAAAGCATTTCAAAAGTTCTATTCTGACCTGTATAAACACTCCCAGAGTCAATTGGAAATATTGCATAAGACTCATCTTGCCTCCGCCTTTGTATGTACTCTACTTCCTGTCTCTGAGCCCCGATTTAGCTAATAAATTGCTCAGCCCAGTTACACTAGATTAGGTGAAATCTATACTCCATAGCTTTGCCCCAGGAAAATCCCAGGTCCCGATGGACTTCCCCTAATGTATTAAAAGAAATTTAGAGACATCCTCAACCCTCATTTCACAGAATTGTGCAATGCCCTGCTACTAGAAGATTCCTTTCCTAGACAGACGCAAGATTTATACTTCAGTCTTATCCATAAAGAGGGTAAAGACCCTCAGGGCTGTGGCAGCCACAGGCCTGTATCACTTTTAAGGATAGATCTGAAAATGTGGGCAAAATTAATGCCACCACGATTAAGCTCTATGCTATCCTCCTTAATAGGCACAGGGCAATCTGGTTTTGTTAGGAAGAGCAAGGATAACTTGTACCATATACTACTACTCTGTCGATATGGCACATAATAAAAGAATATCCCTAATCCTTCTTGGCATTGATGTTGAAAAGGCCAAGTCAACTGGCCGTTCATGATATTCCCAAGTAGTTTATTCAAGCCATATTTACTCTATATATGCAGACTCATGCATGCCTCAAGATCAATGGTACTCTCTCTCCTGTCTTTGAGATTTCTACTGCGACGAGACAGGGTTGCCCTCTGTCCCCTGCCCTCTTTATTCTAGTGGCAGAAACTCTCATTCAATTCATCAGACAAACCCCCCAATGAAAGGCACATCCTTTGAGGATGACTTGTTATTCCAGCAACTGGATTGCAGGTCTTGGCAGATATAAGAATGTGGCAAATTCTCTGACTTTAAAGTCAATCTTAATAAAGTTAGAAATATTGAAAACATCCCTGTCCTGAGAGAAAGTATCCAGCTTATAAATTTCTTCTCCTTTTCCATGGAAAAATGAACCTCCGAAATATCTAAGGGTACAGATACCGAGATATTTAAAAGATCTTTACTCCACCAATTATGTCCATTTGATAGACAATATAAATTATAATTTATGATCATACAATCTTCTATTGTTGTGGTGAATAAGTCATAAAAATCTCTTACAAACATATATACTCCCCAAGCTTTTGTACACCAGGCAGTTGATAACAATATGCCTTCCTCAGAAACTTTTTTTATCTTGCTTTTATGGAAAAGCAAAAAAAACCATGCCTAGTAAACAGCATATTGATTGGCCATCATAGAGAGGGAAGTTTGGGATCACCAGATGTTTCAATATGTTAGCATGCTATACATCTAGGTAGGTGGCTTGAATTAGTGGCGCCAATGGGAAGACTGGATATAGTTACACTCGAAGTAGCATAAATTCATCTTTCTACAAACATTTGTATCTACAAGATCTTAAGCTAGAACGAAAAAAAGGGGATTTCAGTCAGCACATCCCAGTGCGCAGGTGCACGTTGCTATGGCTGATTGCACAAGGAATGCTCTATGGCATTTTGTGCTTTATCTGGTTAGCAGTGTGCCGTTGCATTGTATGTAAGATCCTAAACTATATTCAGGGGCGGATTGGCCATAGATCTTACAGGGAAATTTCCTGGTTGGCCGATGCCCCGGGGGGCCACCTGAGCCCTCCTCTCTGCCAGTGGCCCAAAACATAATAAGCTTTCAACAGTAATTAATGCTGTGAGAATAAGGTACCCATGTACTGCACCTGTCCAGAGATGGCGCATGCCCTCCTGATTTCAACTGTTGTGGCCCTCATCTTACCTCCTAAGCCCCCTGCTCCACATTTTAATCAGAGACATCTGGAGAAAGACAGAAAATGGCAGCTATTGATGGCCACCATAGAGGGACTGCTTTTTGGGCAATATATTGTGCTGCACTGTGGTATATGGTTCTTATCGGATGGTATTTTGCGCTATGGTATTACTGACCCCGCCTACTTGGGGCCACTTTTATTTTTTTTCCAGGGCCACTTTAAGTTCCCAGTCTGCCCCTGACTATATTCCACTCCACACTTTGATCCCTTGTTCAGAGGTACCTGTGGCATACTTTTCAATTAATGCTTGCACCTACTCCCTCTCTGCCCATGCCAGCGAACCTTCTCCTAGAGCTCCTTCAGGTGTCTTTGGAAACTTTTGCTTATTAATGGGCTGAATTATCCTCTACTATCTTTGGCAAACTTTTGTCAGGACAGGAGGCCCTGCCTGTAGAATCACTTCCTCTGTCTTCTTTGCTTTTTCTTAGTGTACACTCTTCTCAGGATGGTCTGCCGAAAAGCCTTATAACTGCTAAAACTAAATTACTTACTAATTGAGAAGCTTATGGCAACACCATAACTGACACTTAGGAAAGTTTCAGCCCTCTACTCATCGATAGGATGCATTAATCAGGTAGTCAAACTATTTCATTTTCATGGGAGAAGGAACTGAACATTACTGTAACTGCAGAAGAGACTCTGTTTCACCCTATGTATGTCTTCAGGAAAATCACTACAAACTCTTATCTCAGTGATGTAGGACTCCAGAGCTCTTATATGCTAGAGGATTGTCCTATACTAAAACTGCTGGAGCTGCAGGAAGGAAGTAGGCTCCCTATTCCATATATTGTATGGTGGACATTTTGTTTGATGTCGCCTTCCTGGGGAGAACAGAGAATGTTATCAGAAGGACCTGCGCGGTTGACTTCCGTCTCTCTCCTTTGTCATGATAGTTTTGGCTAGATCTGGCATGATGTATACTCCTTCTAAAAGAAATATCATCATGCATTTATTTGTGGCTGTGAAAGCAATGATTCCTCTACATTGGCTTGATCCCCTGCCCCTTTCCTTTCAGGAATGGGTAACAAAGCCAGTTTGTAGAGTTATCTAGTTGGATTGATAGAACACACAAAAAGTTTATCCAGATCTGGACACCATGGCATACATTGTGAGATATTTAGCTTGGGCTCCCTGTTAATCTGTGCATCAGGTCCTTTGGTCTATTTTTCTGCATAATCTCTTGTGATTGCGTGTTGGTGATTTGCATATTTCTAAGTATGCCTAATGTCGCATGAGTTTCTTTTGTGCCTCATGTCTTTCTTTACCCCTCCCCTGTTCTTCTCCAATCTTTTCTGTTTAATCTATTACAATTACAATTGTTTCTGTTATGCTGTTCATAGCATTCTAATACTTTTATCATATATCTAGGGACTGTACAATGTAACTGTGCACTGTATGGCTATTACTGAATTCTTTATTTATAAATAAAGAAAATAAAAAATAACGATAAGACATACCAATTCAAATTTACCACTAACATGAAATATGATGTGTCATGATAAAATAATCTCAGAATTGCTTGGATAAGTAAAAGTAAAAGCATTACAAAGTTATTGTCACATAAAGTGACACAGTGAAAATTAGCCTATGTCAGGAATGTAATAATTGGCTGTGTCTGGAAAGGGTTTACAGATATCAATACACATTATTCGAGCACTATAATGTCAAACAGTAGGACCTCTTTAAAGAATGCCCTATAAAGTCAACAGGGCAAATAATAATGAGAACAGTTTCATATATTGCCCGTACCTTCTGTACACTTATGGACTGTAAAAATCAGTTTCTTATTTATACATAGTAGAGTTCAGTATGTAATACACAGTATGTACACAGTCCATATTCTCATCAGTATATACAAAGATGTGCATACAGTTTATGTTCACGTCAGTATTTACAAGGAAGTAAATATAATACATACAAGGATGTTTATGTAGTATGACAAAATGTCACAGTTCACCGCTGTTTCACATGCTGTACGTATAAACCAGCACTTCATCAACCAAGCAACCCATACTAACACCTAGCATTTTACTGCTGTGTGAGACAAGGCATTATACCCATGACCACTTAAACAGAATTTTATGTAACAAGTCATTAATTATGGAGCATTGACCCTTTACACTAGGCTGCATTCGTTGACTCCCTAAGTATCATTTTATTTGTTGTCACATCACATTAGGCTATTTTCACATTAGCCTTTTTCCTGTATCCGGCAGGGTTCAGCAGAAATGCTTCTGTTACTGATAATACAACCATCTGCATCTATTATGAACGGATCCGGTTGTATTATCTTTAACATAGCCAGGATGGATCCATCATGAACTCCATTTAAACTCAATGGGGGACGGATTTCTATGGTGTCAGATTGTGTCAGAGAAAACTGATCCATCCCCATTGACTTGCATTTTGGGTCATGACGGATCCGTCTTGCTCCGCATCCCAGGGCGGAAACCAAACCGCATCATGCTGTAGTTTTCTCTCCGGTATGAGAATGCAACAGAATGCATTTTGGAGCACTCCGTTCTGTTCAGTTACGTTTTGTTCCCATTGACAATGAATGGGGACAAAACGGAAGCATTTTTAACGGAAGCATTTTTAAAATACCAGAAAATATTAACGCTAGTGTGAAAGTAGCCTAAATGGAAGATAAAGATATTGCAGCCATTGCAGATTTTTGTCCTATAGGCTTGTTATCAGGGATTTAACCTTATCTCAATAAGCTAGCATCAGAACTTCTAATTGTTCCTACCTCTCTGTAAAGCATCGCCTTCTCACAGCAATGGTGTCCCCAAACATGCAACAGTTTTTATAACTCACTACGACACACACCCACCCTCCATGTTAGGAAAGAGGACATGCACTGTGGTTTAGGTTAAGAAAATAGGGTGTGTATGTAGTTACTTGTGTACACAACCGTTTTTGTAGGTAATTTATGAGTCAAGCTATAAAAGTAGAAATGTAAAAAAGAAAGGCATAGACCAACATTTCACTGTATTTATTATTCAGCAGACCTACCCTAATAACCAGCCCATCTCATATGACAGGTCAACACAACTCTCTGCAAGGTCAGCACTGAAGTACAGTAATAGACAAATGTGCAGTATTAGTCCAGTACACCACAGTGATATATCACCCACCATGTGTTGCACTGCAATCTCTTGCACTGCAATTTAGCATGTGATGAGTGATAATTAGAGATGAGCGAGCACTAAAATGCTCGGGTGCTCGTTATTCGAGTCGAACTTTTCCCGATGCTCGGGTGCTCGTTTCGAATAACGAACCCCATTAAGTCAATGGGAGACTCGAGCATTTTTTGCAGGGGACCAGGGCTCTGCCTAGGGAAGGCTGGGTGAAAACCTGGAAACATCAGAAAATGATGGAAACACCATGGAAATGGACAGGAAACAGCAGGGGCAGCATGCATGGATGCCTCTGAGGCTGCCTAATCCCACCATTACCCCAAATCCTCAGGCAACAGCCTGGTGGTTACCCTCATGGCAATTGTGCTCACCCAGACCAAGAAAGGCGAGGCAAATACCCATCACATGTTAGGGAAGCACCCAACTAGGTGCAACGAAGGTCCATCACCCCCTGCAGGTGACACCACTGCTCATGCTGGCACTGCAGCTGACATCAAGTTTAGTATCTGTTGTTATCAGTTGCTGTGGCTGTTGGTGGTAAAGTGGTGAGCATAGCTGCTTCCCAAGCAGTTGACCCGGGTTTGATTCCTGTCTATCGCAAGAGGCAATTAAAAGAAGATCTAAAAAAAACAGTACAATATCTATTACGTCCCGTACCCGGGTAAATTGTTTGGGGAGAGGGCCTGTAGGTTGGGGGGAAGGAGGTTTCGCTGGAAGAGCCAGAGGAATGCCCCCTGGGCTAGCGTGTGTGGTGGTGACAACTGCCGGAATGGATTTGGAAAAACTGTTGCTTCAACTGGTATGGTATCGATTCTTCTCAGTTTAATACCGTATACGTCCCCTATCTTGGGACCCTATATTTCATGGATTTTTCGACCACGGAAAACGGAAAAAGAGCTTGCTCTGGCCAGGGGAGTGTCTTTCCCACTGCAGCTAAGGGGACGTGTCCATGCTCTGCCTATCACAGGTCAGGAGGCAATTAAAAGAAGAAAAACAAAAAACATCAGTACAATATCTAATACGTCCCCTATCCGGGTAAATTGTTTGGAGAGAGGGCCTGTAGGTGGGGGGGGGCAGCCTGGGGGGAAGGAGGTTTCGCTGGAAGAGCCAGAGGAGTGCCCCCTGGGCTAGCGTGTGTGGTGGTGACAACAGCCGGATGGAATTAGAATGACAACACAGGACCCCAACTTAAAAATTTAGCATCAACCGGTACAGTCGTAAATTATGAGATTGATCAAGTGTGGCATGACTTTTTAGATGGAGATTGCATGTGGTCACATACTCCCTGGAACCCCATAGTCACCCCTTCTCTGATGTGCTAGCCCAGAACATTCTCTGCCCCAATTCGCAAGACCTTTTGCTGTTTCCGTGTGCTGACAGTGTGGATTTACCAGTGTTGTCTGAGGAGGTGGTGGACAATGGCGAGACACAGGTGTCGGGGGGTGAGGTAGTTGTATGGGAAGCAAGGTACAGTGGGGACTCCTTATAGTAACATAGTAACATAGTTTATAAGGCCGAAAAAAGACATCTGTCCATTCAGTTCAGCCTGTTTTCCTACAAGTTGATCCAGGGGAAGGCAAAAAAAACCCTGTGAGGTAGAAGCCAATTTTCCTCACTTTAGGGGGAAAAATTCCTTCCCGACTCCAGTCAGGCAATCAGAATAACTCCCTGGATCAACGACCCATCTCTAGTAACTATAACCTATAATATTATTACCCTCCAGAAATACATCCAGGCCCTTCTTGAACTCTCTTAGTGAACTTACCATCACCACCTCCTCAGGCAGAGAGTTCCATAGTCTCACTGCTCTTACCGTAAAGAATCCTCTTCTATGTTTATGTACAAACCTTTTTTCCTGCAGACGCAGAGGATGTACTCTCGTCACAGTCACAGTCCTCGGGATAAATAGATGATGGGAGAGATCTCTGTACTGACCTCTGATATATTTATACATAGTTATTAGATCTCCCCTCAGTCGTCTTTTTTTCTAAAGTGAATAACCCTAATTTTGATAATCTTTCTGGGTACTGTAGTCCACCCATTCCAGTTATTACTTTAGTTGCCCTCCTCTGAACCCTCTCCAGCTCTGCTATGTCTGCCTTGTTCACAGGAGCCCAGAACTGTACACAGTACTCCATATGTGGTCTGACTAGTGATTTGTAAAGTGGCAGGACTATGTTCTCATCACGGGCATCTATGCCTCTTTTGATGCAACCCATTATCTTATTGGCCTTGGCAGCAGCTGTCTGACACTGGTTTCTGCAGCTTAGTTTGCTGTTCACTAAAATTCCTAGGTCCTTTTCCATGTCAGAGTTACCCAATGCTTTACCATTTAGTATGTACTGGTGACTTGCATTATTCCTTCCCATATGCATAACCTTACATTTGTCAGTGTTAAACCTCATCTGCCACTTTTCTGCCCAAGCCTCCAGTCTATCCAGATCCTGCTGTAGCAGTGCACTGTCCTCCTCTGTGTTAATTACTTTACACAGTTTAGTGTCATCTGCAAAAATTGATATTTTATTGTGCAAGCTTTCTACAAGATCATTAATAAATATATTGAAGAGAATAGGACCCAATACAGGCCCCTGTGGTACCCCACTAGTGACAGTGACCCAATCTGAGTATGTACCGGTAATAACCACCCTCTGTTTTCTATCACTAAGCCAGTTACTTACCCACATACAGACATTTTCTCCCAGGCCAAGCATTCTCATTTTGTATACTAACCTTTTATGTGGTACCGTGTCAAACGCTTTGGAGAAGTCCAAATATACGACATCCATTGAGTCGCCGCGGTCAAGTCTAGAACTTACCTCCTCATAGAAACTGATTAAATTGGTTTGACATGACCGATCCCTCATGAAGCCATGCTGATATGGAGTTATTTGCTTATTTTCATTGAGGTACTCCAAGATAGCATCTCTCAGAAAACCTTCAAACAGTTTACCCACAACAGACGTTAAACTTACCGGCCTATAGTTTCCAGGCTCTGTTTTTGGACCCTTTTTGAATATTGGCACCACATTTGCTATGCGCCAATCCTGTGGAACACTCCCCGTCAGTATAGAGTCCTTAAATATCAGAAATAAGGGTCTGTCGATTACATTACTTAATTCTCTTAGGATACGGAGGTGTATGCCATCCGGTCCTGGTGATTTGTCTATTTTAATATTTTTAAGACGTTGCTGTACCTCTTCCTGGGTCAGAGAGGACACTTTTAAAGGGGTATTTACTTTTATACTCTGCATTTCATCTGACATTTTATTTTCCTCAGTGAATACAGTGGAGAAAAAGTTATTTAGTAGCTTCGCTTTCTCCTCATCGCTCTCTGCTACTCCCCCCTCATTACTCTGTAAGGGGCCGACACCTTCAGGTTTATACTTTTTAGTATTTATATAATTGAAGAACATTTTAGGGTTAGTTTTACTCTCTTTGGCGATTAATCTCTCGGTCTCTAGTTTGGCTGTTTTTATGTGTCTTTTACATATTCTATTTTTTTCCTTATAGTTTTTCAATGCTTCCTCACTCCCCTCCTGTTTTAGTGATTTAAATGCTTTCTTTTTGTCATTTATTGCTTTCTTTACAGTTCTATTTATCCACATTGGTTTTTTCTTGTTTCTTATTATTTTATTCCTATATGGTATGTACCTCTCACAATTAGATATTAGGATGCTTTTAAAAATATCCCATTTTGTGGCTGTATTTTTATTTTTGAGGACTTTGCCCCAGTTAGTTAGGGCTATGGCCTCTCTTAGTTGGCTAAATTTTGCTTTTTTGAAGTTTGGTATTTTTGTTCCTCCCTGAAGAAACGCTCTTTTGAATGACAATTGGAAGGTTATTATGTTATGGTCACTGTTTCCCAGGTGTCCCCCAACCTGCACACCTGTTGTTCTGTCAGGTCTATTGGTTAATACTAAGTCCAGTATGGCCGTCCCTCTAGTGGGGTCCTGAACCAGTTGGGAAAGGTAATTGTCTTTGGTTATTTCCAAGAACCTGTTTCCTTTATGAGATGTACAGGTTTCAGTTTCCCAGTCTATATCTGGGTAGTTAAAGTCCCCCATAATAACGACCTCATTATGATTTGCCGCCCTTAAGTGGACTTTCTCATGATGGAACAGATTCAACTTGGGTGGATCAGGCACAGGAACAGATCAATTTTTTTTGTGTTTATTTAACTTTTATTTAGCACAATTAACCACAGAGATATTTATTCGTTATCTTCTCTGCGCAGTGTGGCGTTGGGGTTCGTCACTTTTATGGCGAGCTGTGCCGCTCTCTCCACAATGGTCTTTAGGTCCTTAGATGGAGACGTTGTGGGCGATTTCAGCACAGAAGGACTTGTTGCTCATCAACAGAACCTCGAGCTCCTTGACATTGTGGACCAGGAATTTGAGGAACTCTGTGGGCAGCATGTGTTTGGTCTTCTACTTGATACCGTATCCAATGTTGGGCAATATAGATACACAGGTAATATTATTTTTCAAACCTATCCCAAAAATAAAAATTTACGCAGTTTGCGCAAATAAAACTGGAAACTGGAATTGTAGAGAGGGAATGTAGGTGGACCTCCGGAAAAATTGTTTGTAGATAGGGCCTGTGGGTGGACCTACGGAAAAATTGTTTGGAGAGAGGGCCTGTAGGTGGACTTCCAGAAAAATTGTTTGGACAGAGGGCCTGTAGGTGGAATTCCAGAAAAATTGTTTGGACAGAGGGCCTGTAGGTGGACCTCCAGAAAAATTGTTTGAATAGAGGGCCTGTAGGTGGACCTCCAGAAAAATTGTTTGGACAGAGGGCCTGTAGGTGGACCTCCGGAAAAATTGTTTGGACAGAGGGCCTGTAGGTGGACCTGCGGAAAAATTGTTTGGAGAGAGGGCCTGTGGGTGGACCTATGGAAAAATTGTTTGGAGAGAGGGCCTGTAGGTGGACTTCCAGAAAAATTGTTTGGACAGAGGGCCTGTAGGTGGACCTCCAGAAAAATTGTTTGGACAGAGGGCCTGTAGGTGGACCTCCGGAAAAATTGTTTGAATAGAGGGCCTGTAGGTGGACCTCCAGAAAAATTGTTTGGACAGAGGGCCTGTAGGTGGACCTCCGGAAAAATTGTTTGGACAGAGGGCCTGTAGGTGGCCCTCCTGAAAAATTCTGGTAAAAGTGTACCAGTTGGACCTCTGAAAAATAGCGTTTTTTTGGTCACCATTAGGCAAAGACGATATGGAGGAGGAGGAGGAGTAGGAAAAGTAGAGAAGAGGAATCGGATACATAAGTTATTTAAATCTTTAGCTGATTTCCCCGGGAGGAGATTTGAATTCCGGTGAAATCCATGCTTTGTTCATTTTAATAAGCATCAGCCTGTCAGCGCTGTCAGTTGACAAGCGTGTACGCTTGTCGGTGATGATGCCACCAGCTGCACTGAATACCCGCTCTGACAGCACGCTAGCGGCAGGGCAGGCCAGCACCTCCAAGGCGTACAGCGCCAGTTCAGGCCACGTGTCCAGCTTTGAAACCCAGTAGTTGCATGGAGCAGAGTGATCGCTACGGACGTTGGTATGGTCAGCTAGGTACTCCCTCACCATCTTTCTGTACAGCTCCCCCCTACTCTGCCTAGTCTGGGGACAGGTGACAGTGTCTTGCTGGGGTGACATAAAACTGGCAAAGGCCTTGGAGAGCGTTCCCCTGCCAGTGCTGGACAAGCTGCCTGCTCGCCTCCTCTCCCCCGCTACTTGGCCCACAGAACCATGCCCTCTGCCGCTAGCGGCGTCAGATGGGAAGAATTGTTTCAGCTTGTGCACCAGGGCCTGTTGATATCTATTCACTCTCATACTCCTTTCCTCTGCAGGGATGAGAGTGGAAAGGTTCTGCTTGTACCGTGGGTCCAGGAGAGTGAACACCCAGTAATTTGTGTTTGAAAAAATTCTTCTAACGCGAGGGTCACGGGATAGGCAGCCTAACATGAAGTCTGCCATGTGCGCCAGAGTCCCAACACGCAAGAATTCCCTCTCCTCACTGGCCTTACTCTCCATTTCCTCCTCCTCCTCCTCCTCCTCCTCCTCCAAGTCCTCCTCTTCAGCCCATACACGCTCAAGAGTTAAGGACTGAGCACTGGTACCCTCTACTGTCTCGCCGACATTCTCCTCCTCTTCCTCCTCATCCTCATCCCCCTCCTCCGATACGCGCTGAGAAACAGACCGGAGGGTGCTCTGGCTATCAAGCGACGTATCTTCCTCCATCGTCTCTTGTGACAAGCGCAAAGCATCCGACATGATGCTGAGCAGTGAGTTTTTCAACAGGCAAAGCAGCGGGATGGTGAGGCTGATAATGGCGGAATCGCCGCTGACCATCTGTGTTGACTCCTCAAAGTTGCTCAACACCTGGCAGGTATCAGACATCCACATCCACTCCTCATTGTAGACTTGAGGAATCTGACTGACCTAACTACCAGTTCTGGTGGAAGTTGACATCTGGCAGTCTACAATCGCTCTGCGCTGCTGGTAAACTCTGGATAACATGTTTAATGTGGAATTCCATCTCGTGGGCACGTCGCACAACAGTCGGTGAGCGGGCAGTTGTAGGTGGCACTGCGCTGCCCTGAGAGTGGCAGCATCTGTGGTCGACTTGCGGAAATGCGCACAGATGCGGCGCACCTTGGTGAGCAAATCAGACAGATTGGGGTATGTCTTGAGGAACCGCTGAACTATGAGATTGAACACGTGGGCCAGGCATGGCACATGTGTCAGTCTGCCGAGTTGCAGAGCCGCCACCAGGTTACGCCTGTTTTCACACACAACCATGCCTGGCTTCAGGTTCAGCAATGCCAGCCACAGATCGGTCTGCGCCGTGATGCCCTGTAACAGCTCTTGGGCGGTGTGCCTTTTGTCACCTAAGCTATGCAGTTTGAGCACCGCCTGCTGGCGCTTACCCACGGCACTGCTGCTGCGCCTAGAGCTACCGACTGAAGGCGCCGTGCCCACGGATGGTAATTTGGTGGAGGAGGAGGAGGGGTCGGAGGAGGAGGAGGAGGCATAGTACGTCTGAGAGACCGTGACCGAGGTAGGCCCCGCAATCCTCGGTGTGGGCAGTACATGAGCGGCCCCAGGGTCATTCTCGGTCCCAGCCTCCACCAAGTTAACCCAATGTGCCATCAGTGAGATATAGTGTCCCTGCCCGGCAGCACTTGTCCACGTGTCCGTGGTTAGGTGGACCTTCTCAGAAACAGCGTTGGTCAGGGCACGGATGATGTTCTGTGACACGTGCTGGTGTAGGGCTGGGACGGCACATCGGGAAAAATAGTGGCGGCTGGGGACCGAATACCGAGGGGTAGCCACCGCCATGAGATTTCGAAAGGCCTCAGTCTCTACCAGCCTATAGGACAGCATCTCCAGGCTAAGAAATTTGGAGATGTGGACGCTGAGGGCTTGGGCATGTGGGTGGGTGGAACTGTATTTCCTCTTGCGCTCCAGCGTCTGCTGTAAAGACAGCTGAACGCTGCGCTGGGACACGTTGGTGGACACTGTGGAGGATCGTGGAGGCGAAGGTGTGGTTTTCCGGCGGGAGGCGCTCGTGCCGGGGTCCTGGGCAGGGGGTTGACTAGCAGAGGCAGCGAGTGACGCAGGGGGTTGACTAGCAGAGGCAGCGAGTGACACAGGGGAAGGAACAGTGGTGTGACCCGCAGGAGGTGGTGAACGGCCTTGGTTCCATTGAGTGGGGTGTTTAGCACTCATATGCCTGCGCATGCTGGTGGTGGTTAGGCTAGTAGTGGTGGCACCCCTGCTGATCCTGGTGTGGCACAGGTTGCACACCACAGTCCGTCGGTCATCCTCACTTTCTTTAAAGAACCTCCAGACTTGCGAACATCTAGGCCTCGCCACGGGACCTTCTTTATGTGAAACAGTTGCTGCTGATGCACCAGCTCTGGCCCTGCTTCTCCCTCTGGCCACACCACTGCCTCTTCCAACCTGTTCTGGTGCAGCACTCGCCTCCGCCTCAGAAGCACTGTCTTCACTCGGCATATCAACCCAGCTTGGGTTAGTCACCTCGTCATCCTCCGATTCCTCAGTCTGCTCCCCCCTCGGACTTCCTGCCCTGACAACAACTTCACCACTGTCTGACAACCGTGTCTCCTCATCGTCCTACACCTCTTTACAAACTTATTCCACTAACTCAATATTGTCATCATCATCACCCACAGACTGCTACAGTTGGAAAACTTGGGCATCGGGAACGAGGTCAGCAGCAACCTGAGAAGTGGTTTGTGATTCTGGGAAGGGTCCAGAAAACAGTTCCTGAGAGTATGCCGGATCGCATTCCAAATTTTCCTGGGAGGGGGCAGACTGGGGGATAGGAGGTTGAGGTGGAGGAGCCTCCCTTGGTTAACGTGGGTGGACTGCGTGGAAGACTGGTGGACAAATTACTTGAAGCATTGTCCGCAATCCACGAGATCAGATGTTCGCACTGTTGTGGTTTCAACAGTCCTCTACCACGTGTCCCTGTAAGTTGAGACATGAAGCTATGGAGTGTAGCTCTGCGGCGTTCCACAGCTCCCTTTTCAGCAGATACTGTCTCACCCTGCACAGGACCACGGCCTCTGCCCCCTGCAGTAATTGAATGCCCACGCCCACGCCCTTGTCCTCGACCCTTAGCCCTGGGGTTCAACATTTTCTGTATATAAGTGTATGATATAAAAAATAAATAAATAAACGGGCCTGGTGTACTGAAACCCACAAACTTGTTCAGTCTGGTTTAATTAAGTGACGTACAGAAAGTGTCACCTGGACAGAATATACAGATTGGAGTGAGTGTGCTGAACTGTGACACACAGAAAGGTTACACGCAGCTGTGTGAAACGGATTTGTATCACTGAGCTAAAGCAACAAAAAAAACTACTTTTTTTTGTATATTTTGTTTTGGATTTTTGTTTTTTTTGGAATGTGACGTCCAGAAACTATGGTAGAGCTGACTGACACCCTACTGATGGTGGATATTTAGACTGCGACCCAGACAAATGTCGCACAGAGATTTTTTGGATCAATCTATATACGTGACAGGTAGCAAATGACTTGGTTGTATTCTGTGACGTACAGAAAGTGTCACCTGGACAGAATATACGGATTGGAGCGAGTGTGCTGAACTGTGACACACAGAAAGGTTACACGCAGCTGTGTGAAATGGATTTGTATCACTGAGCTAAAACAACAAAAAAACTAATTTTTTTTGTATATTTTGTTTTGGATTTTTGTTTTTTTTGGAATGTGACGTCCAGAAACTATGGTAGAGCTGACTGACACCCTACTGATGGTGGATATTTAGACTGCGACCCAGACAAATGTCGCACAGATTTTTAGGATCAAGCTGTATACTTGACAGGTAGCAAATGACTTGGTTCTATTCTGTGACGTACAGAAAGTGTCACCTGGACAGAAAATAGTGAGTGTACTGAACTGTGACACGCAGAATGGTTCCACACTGCTGTGTGCAATGGATTTGTATCACTGAGATATAACATAAAAAAAGGGGGGTTATATATGGCGATAGCTGCACTACTAGTGCCAGCCAGCCAGCCAAGCCAGGAGACAAAAAAAAATGTCTTGTAGCCCTTAGAAGGGCTGTTGGGTTCTTTGTGGGTGATTCCTACCTAACAGAGAACTAAATGCAGGCCCTAACACTCTCCCTGAAAGGCAGCAGCTCTATCCCTAACGACATCCAGACGGCATCTGAGCCGAGCACCGCGGCCAGTCACTAGTATATTCCAGGGTCACCTGATCAGGCCAGCCAACCCCTGCTATCAACATGTAAGGGCCCCACGTGATGCTGGGTGTACCGCAGAGTCTCCTCGCTTGTGATTGGCTGTGTTTATAGGCGCCAAAAAAGCACGATGCGGAAGTTGCCATTTCCTCGAGCATGGCGAGATACTCGTCCGAGCAGCGAGCACTTACGAGTACCCTAATACTCGAACGAGCACCAAGCTCGGACGAGTATGCTCGCTCATCTCTAGTGATAATCTCAAAACATATATTCAGTATAATCACAAATGTATTTATTGCAATCACAACATTTTCATTTATATGGTGATTAACCATCTGACACTTTAATTAATATTGGAAAAAACCCTCTTGAAAGTGTCACTTTTTATTGTAGATATTGAATTCACATGTATGTCTCAAAAAATTATAGTAGGTGCATAACTTAGGTTATCATTTTAACCCCGGAATGACATAACTAATGTTTTCTTTAATTTAGCTGTATGAGACCTGTATGTGTTATACATTTTTTGTAGGAACTATTTGAGATACATATAATGTATTAAAACATTTTTAGTTTTTTCACTGCAATCACTATTTGGTATAAATAATAAAATTTTAGGCACACTACAGTATTTTGGATCCATTCATTTCTATGGGTATTCAAAAAAATATCAACAGTGTGCTGTCCCCATCCGTATGTCCATTCTGCAAATTACACAATATGTCTCATTCTTGTCCATTTTAGGGACAAGAATACCCATTTCTGGGACTGAGAAAAATGCAGATCAAACAGTTCAAAAGCAGAACAGAACATGTGCATAAAGTCCTTTTAATTTGTATTTAGTAGCCAACATCAATAGAAAACTGGAATTCTGGTATTGTTTTCATAAGCCTTAATGTTGTTTACTTTTAAGAATTCATCTAAACCCTTTTTAAAACTGTCCACTGTTCCTGCTGTGACCACATCCTGAGGAAAAAACAAATAAATCTCTGCACTCAATTATGAAATGCGATATACCGTATTTTTCGCCCTATAAGACGCACCGGCCCATAAGACGCACCTAGGTTTTAGTGTAGGAAAATAAGAAAAAAATATTTTTCATCAGATCCTCTTATCAGACTGCCCATAAATTTAAGGACATCACATCAGATCCCCATATCAGCCCCCTGTGCCCCCATACCATCTCACTGTGCTCCCACCAGACCTCAGATCAGCAGAATGTGCCCCCATCAGACCTCAGATCAGCAGAATGTGCCCCCATCAGACCTCAGATCAGCAGAATGTGCCCCCATCAGACCTCAGATCAGCAGAATGTGCCCCCATCAGACCTCAGATCAGCAGAATGTGCCCCCATCATACCTCAAATCAGCAGAATGTGCCCCCATCCGACCTCAGAGCAACAGTATGTGCCCCCATCAGACCTCACATCAGCAGAATGTGCCCCCATCAGACCTCATATCAGCAGAATGTGCCCCCATCAGACCTCAGATCAGCAGAATGTGCCCCCTTCATACCTCCAATCAGCAGGATGTGCCCCCATCAGACCTCAGAGCAACAGTATGTGCCCCCATCAGACCTCATATCAGCAGAATGTGCCCCCATCAGACCTGAGATCAGCAGAATGTGCCCCCATCAGACCTCAGATTAGCGTTTTGTGCCCCTTCACGCCTCAGATCAGCGTCTTGTGCCCCTATCAGACCTCAGATCAGCCCACCCAGCCACTTAAAGACCATACTTACCTGTTCTTCGCTGCCGCTGCCGTCCGGTCCCACGCTCCGCGCTCCTCTCTCTTCCCTGACGGCACGCACTATGACCTGACGCTGCAGCGTCAGGTCATAGTGCGTGCCGGCAGGGAAGAGAGAGGAGCGCGGAGCGTGGGACCGGACGGCAGCGGAAGCGCAGAACAGGTAAGTATGGTCTTTAAGGGGCTGGGTGGGCTGATCTGAGGTCTGATGGGGGTCCCTACGTACAAGTGAGCGCTTCCTTATGGAAGCGCTCACTTGTATTCGCCCTATAAGACACACCACATTTTTCCCCCTACTTTTGGGGGGAAAAAAGTGCGTCTTATAGGGCGAAAAATACGGTAGTTTATTACACTTTTGACATCAACAATTCTGATCCAATAACTAGGATAATGGTAATCCCTTTAAATGATTCACCGAATGTTTCGGTCCAGGTGGACCTTCCTCAGCAGTGTAATCTGTTATGGGTAATGGAGTATCTGGCAAATCTGGATCACCAGATTCACAAAGCGGAGTGGCGAGGAGCAGGCCAGTATGTTTTTTCATCGAATATATACAATGAGCTGCTAGTTCACATTACATTTTTGTCCCAAGTTTAACATATACTGTACATGTGGAAAAAAATGATGCAAATGCCTAGTATACTGCGCTTTTAAATCCTGCATAGTCCAGTAAAAACATATATATGTGAAACGAATGTTTTTTTGTTTTATTTTTACAATGGATGCCTATAGTGATGGATGATGCCACTGTATGACACCTGTCTAAGACAACTGTGTAATGTATAAGTCATGTGTAGAGATGAGCGAGCATACTCGTCCGAGCTTGGTGCATGTTCGAGTATTAGGGTACTCGTAAGTGCTCGCTGCTCGGACGAGTATCTCGCCATGCTCGAGGAAATGGCAACTTCCGCATCGTGCTTTTTTGGCGCCTATAAACTCAGCCAATCACAAGCCAGGAGACTATGCGGTACACCCAGCATCACGTGGGGCCCTTACATGTCGATAGCAGGGGTTGGCTGGCCTGATCAGGTGACCCTGGAATATACTAGTGACTGGCCGCGGTGCTCGGCTCAGATGCCGTCTGGATGTCGTTAGGGATACAGCTGCTGCGTTTCAGGGAGAGTGTTAGGGCCTGCATTTAGTTCTCTTTTAGGCAGGAATCACCCACAAAGAACCCAACAGCCCTTCTAAGGGCTACAAGACATTTTTTTTGTCTCCTGGCTTGGCTGGCTGGCTGGCACTAGTAGTGCAGCTATCGCCATATATAACCCCCTTTTTTTAATGTTATATCTCAGTGATACAAATCCATTGCACACAGCAGTGTGGAACCATTCTGTGTGTCACAGTTCAGCTGTCTACTCACTCCAATTCGTATTTTCTGTCCAGGTGACACTTTCTGTACGTCACTTAATCCAACCAGGTCTTTTGCTGTAACGTATATAGCTTGATCACAAAAATCTCTGTGCAACATTTGTCTGGGTCGCATTCAAAATAGCCACCATTAACAGGGTGTGAGTTAGGTCTACGATAGTTTCTGCACGTCACGTTCCAAAAAAAAAAAAAAAACTACAAAAAAAATATATTAAAAAAATATATAAAAAAAAATAGTTTTTTAGTTGTTTTAGCTCAGTGATACAAATCCACTTCACACAGCTGCGTGGAACCATTCTGTGTGTCACAGTTCATCTGTCCACTCATGCCAATCCATATTTTCTGTCCAGGTGACACTTTCTGTACGTCACTTAATACAACCAAGTATTTTGCTGCCTGTCACATATATAGCTTGATCCCAAAAATCTCTGTGCGACATTTGTCTGGGTCGCAGTCTAAATAGCCACCGTCAGTAGGGTGTCAGTTAGCTCTACGATAGTTTCTGCACGTCACGTTCCAAAAAAACAAAACTACAAAAAAAATATATAAAAAAAAAAATAAAAAAATAGTTTTTTAGTTGTTTTAGCTCAGTGATACAAATCCATTTCACACAGCTGCGTGGAACCATTCTGTGTGTCACAGTTCAGCTGTCCACTCACTCCAATCCGTATTTTCTGTCCAGGTGACACTTTCTTTCCGTCACTTAATTAAACCAGACTGAACAAGTTTGTGGGTTCCAGTACACCAGACCCGTTTATTTTTTATTTTTTATATAATACACTTATACACAGAAAATGTTGAACCCCAGGGCTAAGGGTCAAGGACGAGGGCGTGGGCGTGGGCATTCAATTACTGCAGGGGGCAGAGGCCGTGGTCCTGGGCAGGGTGAGACAGTACCTGCTGATGAGGGAGCAGGGGGACGCTGCAGAGCTACACTCCCTAGCTTCATGTCTCAACTTACAGGGACACGTGGTAGAGGACTGTTGAAACCACAACAGTGCGAACAGCTGATGTTGTGAATTGCGGACAATGCTTCAAGTAATTTGTCCACCAGTCAGTCTTCCACACAGTCCACCCACGTTACCCAAGGGATCACTCCTCTGGCTCCTCCACCTCAACCTCCTTCCCCCCCAGTCTGCCCCCTCCCAGGAAAATTTGGAATGCGATCCGGCATACTCTCAGGAACTGTTTTCTGGACACTTTCCAGAGTCACAAACCACTTCTCAGGTTGCTGCTGACCTCGTTCCCGATGCCCAAGTTTTCCAACTGTAGCAGTCTGTGGGTGATAATGATGATGATGATGACAATGTTGACTTAGTGGAAGAAGTTTGTAAAGAGGTGTCGGACGATGAGGAGACACGGTTGTCAGACAGTGGTGAAGTTGTTGTCAGGGCAGGAAGTCCGAGGGGGGAGCAGACTGAGGAATCGGAGGATGACGAGGTGACTGACCCAAGCTGGGTTGATATGCCGAGTGAAGACAGTGCTTCTGAGGCGGAGGCGAGTGCTGCACCAGAACAGGTTGGAAGAGGCAGTGGTGTGGCCAGAGGGAGAAGCAGGGCCAGAGCTGGTGCATCAGCATCAACTGTTTCACATAAAGAAGGTCCCGTGGCGAGGCCTAGATGTTCGCAAGTCTGGAGGTTCTTTAAAGAAAGTGAGGATGACCGACGGACTGTGGTGTGCAACCTGTGCCACACCAGGATCAGCAGGGGTGCCACCACTACTAGCCTAACCACCACCAGCATGCGCAGGCATATGAGTGCTAAACACCCCACTCAATGGAACCAAGGCCGTTCACCACCTCCTGCGGGTCACACCACTGCTCCTTCCCCTGTGTCACTCGCTGCCTCTGCTAGTCAACCCCCTGCGTCACTCGCTGCCTCTGCTAGTCAACCCCCTGCCCAGGACCCCGGCACGAGCGCCTCCCGCCGGAAAACCACACCTTCGCCTCCACGATCCTCCACAGTGTCCACCAATGTGTCCCAGCGCAGCGTTCAGCTGTCTT
>ONZH01007954.1:0-21022 GCA_900303285.1 Rhinella marina | reverse complement strand
TTTTGGGTCTGTGTGGACTACGTGCTGTCCCTTCTGCCACCAGTCGCTGTGTACAGCGTGCAGCAGAGTAGGCGGTAACTGCACTACAAGTCCCAGCCAGCAGCCAGGAGGAGGCAAAAAAAAAAAGGTCGTTGTAGCCCTTAGAAGGACCGTTGGGTTCTTTGTGGATGATTCCTGCCTAACCACATTCTAATTTCACACCCTAACAGTGTGCAGCCAAGATAGCGGTAGCTGCACTACAAGTCCCAGCCAGCAGCCAGGAGGAGACAAAAAAAAAGGTGCTTGTAGCCTTTAGAAGGGCTGTTGGATTCTTTGTAACCAACATCTAAATTGAGGCCCTAACACTCTCCCTGACAGACAGCAGCTCTATCCCTAATCTCATGCAGATGGCATCTGACGTTCACCGCCATTCCGTGTCAGGGTAAAATTTTAAGTGCTTCACCTGCTACCTCAGTTTCACTTGGTCACTCTGGGTTCACCTCCATGCTGTGTTAGGGTAAATTTTTGGGTGGTTCACCTGCTACCTCAATCTAACTTGGTCACTTGTTGGTGTCACCACCACGCTGTCACCACGCTGTGTCAGGCTTATGCCTGCGTCGTGGGGCAGGGGATAGGACAGCAGTGCCAGCATGGGCAGTGGTGTCACCCGCAGGCGGCGATGGACCTTCGTTGCACCTAGTTGGGTGCTTTCCTAACCTGTGCCAGCCCATGTGCCTTGCCCATCTTGGTCAGGGTCAGCACAATTGTCTTGAGGGTCACCCCAAGGCGGTTGGCCAGAATGTGGGGTAATGGTACGATGCCTCAGAGGCATCCATGCATGCTGCCCCTGCTGTTTCCTGTCCATTTCCGTGGTGTTTCCATCATTTTCTGAGGTTTACAGGTTTTCACCCAACCTTCCCTGTGCAGAGCTTTGGTTCCCTGCAAAAAATGCTCGAGTTTCCCATTGACTTCAATGGGGTTCGTTATTTGAAACGAGCACCCGAGCATCAGGAAAAATTTGACTCGAATAACGAGTACCCGAGCATTTTAGTGCTCGTTCATCTCTATTCACCAACCATGACTTCCCCACTCTTTTACATTTTGTTTCACAGTGTATTGGAATGAAATTACTGCATTGACGAAAACAGGTTTTCAGTGAAATAAATGTTTTAGAAATTAGCATTGCTTGGATTAGACACCCATTAGTTGTATACATTATTTATATGCTAGGGAAACAAACAAGCTATTTATTTTCAAGAAACCGCTTGATCCTCTAAAGGATTTCATTAATTTAGGTAAATGACACATAATTATTCCGTTAGAAGAAACACATTTGATGTGATTTTACTTTCTTACAAAAACATATTGTATCTCAGAGGTATAGCAAAGAAGAAAAACTTCCTTATCATTTGTACTGTATTACAGACTTTATCAACACACAAAGCCAATTGGGATTTCTCATAGTAAATAGTGTTAATAAGAAGAAACACCATGGCATCTTCTTTCATGAGATTAAATCAAAACATTAAAGTAGAGAAAAAGCATCTATTCTGGATAAAATACTAACATTGGACCCATAAAAATGTACTTTTCGCAATTGGAGTACAATTAGCTGGAATTTCACATTCGCAGGAGTGCCCTACAGGCCCAGTATCTTGTACAGATTATTTCACAGTGGCCAGTAGTTTTCAGGGCAATGACAAGCACCCATTTACATGGGCTGATTATTGGAAAGATCAGGAATGAAGGTTCATATGAAAGTTTGTCCCCAAGAGTGCCATGCCACTGATTACCTAGCAAACAAGTAAAAAACACTTACCGTATTTTTTGCTTTATAAGACACACCTGATGATAAGACACACCCCAGATTTTAGAGTAGGAAAATAGGAAACCAATTATTTTCATCACACCTCATATCATAAATTTCAGGACATCACATCAGACCCCCATCAGAACTCAAATCAGCCCACTCAGCCCTCCATGTCACACCCTCATCAGCCCTCCATGTCAGACCCCCATCAGACCTCAGATCAGCCCATCAGCCCCCATATCAGTCCACTGTGCCCCCATCAGACCTCAGATCAGTCCACTGTGCCCCCATATCAGCCCACTGTGCCCCCATCAGACCTCAGATCAGCCCCCATATCAGCCCACTGTGCCCCCAATTCAGCCCACTGTGCCCCCATCAGACCTCAGATCAGCCCACTGTGCCCCCATATCAGCCCACTCAGCCCCATCAGCTGAGATGGCGGTAACTGCACTACAAGTCCCAGCCAGCAGCCAGGAGGAGGCAAAAAAAATGGTCGTTGTAGCCCTTAGAAGGACCGTTGGGTTCTTTGTGGGTGATTCCTGCCTAACCAAAATCTAAATTGAGGCCCTAACAGTGTGCAGCCAAGATGGCGGTCGCTGCACTACAAGTCCCAGCCAGCAGCCAGGAGGAGGCAAAAAAAAAGGTCATTGTAGCCCTTAGAAGGACCGTTGGGTTCTTTGTGGATGATTCCTGCCTAACCACATTCTAATTTCACACCCTAACAGTGTGCAGCCAAGATGGCGGTAGCTGCACTACAAGTCCCAGCCAGCAGCCAGGAGGAGACCAAAAAAAAAGGTGCTTGTAGCCTTTAGAAGGGCTGTTGGATTCTTTGTAACCAACATCTAAATTGAGGCCCTAACACTCTCCCTGACAGACAGCAGCTCTATCCCTAATCTCATGCAGATGGCATCTGACGTTCACCGCCATTCCGTGTCAGGGTAAAACTTTAAGTGCTTCACCTGCTACCTCAGTTTCACTTGGTCACTCTGGGTTCACCTCCATGCTGTGTTAGGGTAAATTTTTGGGTGGTTCACCTGCTACCTCAATCTAACTTGGTCACTTGTTGGTGTCACCACCACGCTGTCACCACGCTGTGTCAGGCTTATGCCTGCGTCGTGGGGCAGGGGATAGGACAGCAGTGCCAGCATGGGCAGTGGTGTCACCCGCAGGCGGCGATGGACCTTCGTTGCACCTAGTTGGGTGCTTTCCTAACCTGTGCCAGCCCATGTGCCTTGCCCATCTTGGTCAGGGTCAGCACAATTGTCTTGAGGGTCACCCCAAGGCGGTTGGCCAGAATGTGGGGTAATGGTACGATGCCTCAGAGGCATCCATGCATGCTGCCCCTGCTGTTTCCTGTCCATTTCCGTGGTGTTTCCATCATTTTCTGAGGTTTACAGGTTTTCACCCAACCTTCCCTGTGCAGAGCTTTGGTTCCCTGCAAAAAATGCTCGAGTTTCCCATTGACTTCAATGGGGTTCGTTATTTGAAACGAGCACCCGAGCATCAGGAAAAATTTGACTCGAATAACGAGTACCCGAGCATTTTAGTGCTCGTTCATCTCTATTCACCAACCATGACTTCCCCACTCTTTTACATTTTGTTTCACAGTGTATTGGAATGATATTACTGCATTGACGAAAACAGGTTTTCAGTGAAATAAATGTTTTAGAAATTAGCATTGCTTGGATTAGACACCCATTAGTTGTATACATTATTTATATGCTAGGGAAACAAACAAGCTATTTATTTTCAAGAAACCGCTTGATCCTCTAAAGGATTTCATTAATTTAGGTAAATGACACATAATTATTCCGTTAGAAGAAACACATTTGATGTGATTTTACTTTCTTACAAAAACATATTGTATCTCAGAGGTATAGCAAAGAAGAAAAACTTCCTTATCATTTGTACTGTATTACAGACTTTATCAACACACAAAGCCAATTGGGATTTCTCATAGTAAATAGTGTTAATAAGAAGAAACACCATGGCATCTTCTTTCATGAGATTAAATCAAAACATTAAAGTAGAGAAAAAGCATCTATTCTGGATAAAATACTAACATTGGACCCATAAAAATGTACTTTGTACTGTGCCCCCATCAGACCTCAGATCAGTCCACTGTGCCCCCATATCAGCCCACTGTGCCCCCAATTCAGCCCACTGTGCCCCCATCAGACCTCAGATCAGCCCACTGTGCCCCTATATCAGCCCACTCAGCCCCATCAGACCTCAGATCAGCCCCCATATCACCCCACTGTGCCCCCATACCAGCCCACTCTGCCCCATCAGACCTCAGATCAGCCCACTATGCCCCCATATCAGCCCACTCTGCCCCATCAGACCTCAGATCAGCCCACTGTGCCCCCATATCAGCCCACTGTGCCCCCATCAGACCTCAGATTAGCCCCCATATCACCCCACTGAGCCCCAATATGAGCCCACTCTGTCCCCATCAGACCTCAGATCAGCCCACTATGCCCCCATATCACCCCACTGTGCCCCAATCAGACCTCAGATCAGCCCACTATGCCTCCATATCAGCCCACTGTGGCCCCAATATCAGCCCACTCTGTCCCATCAGACCTCAGATCAGCCCCCGTATCAGCCCACTCTACCCCATCAGACCTCAGATTAGCCCATCAGCCCCCACATTAGCCGACTGTGCCCCCATCAGACCTCAGATCAGCCCACCCAGCCCCATAAGGATAAAATAAAAAACTCTCTCACCTCTCCTGCGCCGCGGCTCCACTCCTGGTCCGGCGTTCCTCTGTCTTCTCCTGACGGCGCAGCACTGTCACCTGACTGCGTGCAGCGTCAGGTCATAGTGCATTCACTACGTCCTGACGCTGTACGCGGTCAGGACAGTGCAGAGCCGGCCCAGAGACGACAGAGGAGCGCCGGACCGGGAGCGGAGCCGCGGCGCAGGAGAGGTGTGCGTGCCCACTTTTTTACACCTGGCCTGAGCGGAGAGAAGTCACAGATTGTGGTGCAATTAACCATTGTGCTGCAATCTTTGTCTGAAATATGCCTAATTTAGATGTATTACAGCATAATAAATGACCCTCACAATGTTCTGCTTTATTTCCATATGATGCGGCAGGGCCAACCCCTCGCTGCTCAATAAGTCTGATCAACAATTCAATATGTATGAATCTATTCACCAATCTCTACTATTTATTATCAGTTTTCAGCCAGATCACCACTATTAATAAATTGCACAAGTTCACGTAAATGTGGGAAAATGTAGAAAAATTCATAAATAATGATGAGTGCATTTGAGTGCTGAATTGGTTGGGCAATTCAATTATTGTTCCAATAAATTTAACTTGATTGGAAGTTGCTCCAATTGCACTGAAAGGTTGTTTATGGCATTGTGGGGGTCCTTTAGAATTGTATGCGTCTAGGACTACATGCCAAGCAAGCATTAGTCATCTTAAAGTGATTGCAACATGGCTATGGGGTGAACATATGACTGCTGATGGCAACGAATAGTCTTAAAAATAATTACAAAAACAAACTGCACAGTACAATTTTTTTATGTTTTTAAAAATAAAAAAGTTCATAATTCGGAGGTAAATGCCTGCTAGTGCATGCACCACCTGGGGTCATGTGATTATCCTTTTTTATCCTACCTATCTTCTAATCTGACAAAAATGTCTTATGCAATTTGAGAAATTTACCCAAATCTTACCACAAAAAATTCAGATTTGACCCACATTTTTGGAAAATTCAGGTCAAATTTAATCTGTTTAGAATCAATTCACTTATCTTTTATCACAAGTGTAAATGGATGTATAAATGTTAATTAACATAATACAACTATTCTTGCTTTATTTCATTTCTTTAACATTTTACAATATATTTTATCTCCTTTAGCCCAGCTGAAGGTGTAAGTAATGTAATATCAACATTCATAGATTTGTCAAAATTTCACAAATGATCTTAAATCCGTCAAAATAATGAAAAAAAATCTACAGAACAGATAAAGGAGAGCATGGGCAAATTGCTGTAGACAAGAATAGAAAGTTATATTAGCGGTAATAAAAGGCCTTAAAGATTCAAAGAAAACACAGATGAAAACCAGCACTGTTAAAAGCTTGAAGGACAGCAATAGAAAATTCTATTGAATTCAACTCAATACAGAAAAAAGCAATAGATGTCATAATATTGCAAAATGTATAGACTGGTGTATGGTTCTTGTCATGGTATGTATGGATTTATCAGGTGCAGAAGAATGGAGTATTGTTACCATAAGCCAGTAGGTGATATTTGTAAATGTATAATCTGTTTAACAACCCCTTCATCAGATAATACAATAGATCTAAAGTTACATAAATAGACTATTCATAAAATAGCCACCAGAAGTTGGGGGGGGGAGGGGTTGGGGATGGTTACAAGATTGACATCTTAATTGCCAACAGATAACAACTAAAATAAGCTTAATAATCGCCAAGAAAATATATTACAGTTCTCACAGTGCAATAACCTACTCTTTACATAAGTAAATAGAAAAGTGTAATTCTTCGGTTAAAAAAAAAAAAAAATCGAAATTGTTTTCTCCTAAAACTAAAAGTGTTCTCTCCTAAAAGTGATACATCTGGTGGCTAAACATTCATTCCAAAGTGCATCAGAAAGGACAATATTGTTGCAACTTACTATAACAGAGGAAAAAACTGCAAATATATAGCATAGTCGTGGAACAGAATTGCCAGGGGTACATATACATGTAAATTGATCGCAATCCTGTAGCTAAGCAGGAGACGAAAAGACCAGAGGCTCTTCAGGCTCTAAGCAAATATGTTGGGCATACAATGCATTCAAAAAGTCTTCAGACCATTTTACCTTTTCCACATTTTGTTATGTTGCAGTCTTGTTCTAAAATAAAATTAATAATCTGCACTCAATACCCCATAATGGTAAAGTGAAAGCAGAATTTTAGAAATGTGTGCATGCCATGGACATAAATATTTAGACCTTACTATGTTACTTGAAATTTAGCCGTGGGTTCTGCCCATTTCTCTTGATCATCTTTGAGATGTTTCTACACCTTGATTGGAGTCCACCTGTGGTAAATTCAGTCAATTGGACATGATTTGAAAAGATACATCCCTGTCTGTATAAAGTCTCTCAGCTAACAATACATATCATAGCAAAAACCCAGCCATGGGAAGGGAAAAAAATGCTTGTAGAGCCCATAGACATGATGTGTGGAGGCATAGATCTGGAGAAGGGTACAACAAACTCTGCTGCACCGAAAGTTTCCAAGACCACAGTGGCCCTCATTAATTCTTAAATGAAAGATGTTTGGAACAACCAGAACTCTTCTTGGAGCTTGCCACTCCAGCAACCTAAGTAA
This sequence comes from Rhinella marina, assembly GCA_900303285.1. NCBI lineage: Eukaryota > Metazoa > Chordata > Amphibia > Anura > Bufonidae > Rhinella > Rhinella marina. Next base: position 13,874 of record ONZH01007954.1, on the reverse strand, counting down.
TTGAGGGAAAAGGGCCTTTGTAAGAGGGATGAACCCAATAAACACTCTGACTGAGCTTATATAAGGTCAACATCACTGTAGCACTCCACAAATCTGGGCTTTATGGCAGAGTGGCCAGAAAAAAGCCCTTTTCTCAGTAACAGACACATGAAAGCCTGCCTGGAGTTGGAAAAAAAGCACCTAAAAGACTTACAGAGTGTGAATTACAAGATTCCCTGATTGCCTCAAATCTAAGGGAATGTCTGCAGATAACTAGGCACTACTCATCATATGCCCAACATCACACTACAGTGAGGCATGGTGGTGGAAGCATCATGCTCTGGGGGTGTTTTCAGTGGCTGGGACAAAATGTGAAAAAAGTGAGCCTGAAGACTTTCTGAATTCATTGTATATGCAGCTACTGCCAGACCCGAAGCTCTTAGAAAACCTGAAAAAAACACATGTGTATAAGTCATATGGGGCACTGCTGGGAAACATAGTTCCACAGGTTGCAGTGATCACTAGATCCAATGCTCTTACCGATCCTGCCAATGCACATTCGTGTGTGAAGGGCACAAGCTGTGTTGCTACGAGATTCCACAGAGTACTAATTAGGGAAGGAAGGATTATGAGTGTTTAATCCTTTGCCTGCAAAGGACCTACCGTATCTTATACATTGCAAGGTAAGGATTCAGTAGCCAAGGACATATAATGTATGTCCCTGTTACTGATGCCTGGATCTCAGATTATGTAACAGCTAGAGATTCAAGCCAGATCTTGTTTTAAAGCTGTCAATTTCAACTCTAAAAGACTGCAGAAACTAGCTGCTATAAATATTGAGTTAGAGCCCTTAGAATGCTGCATATACCTATAGTGAAAGTTGCATATACCTACAGCTTTCACCCCCAACCAGCCATAAACTGGTTTTGTCCATACAGTGGTCCCTTTGTGGCAAAACTGACCCACGCCCTTCATTTTCTGGGTCAGTATGATTACAACAATACCACATATGTATAGTTTTTTTATGCCTAAATAGTGTAAAAATAAATTAAAACTTTAAAACTTTATCACCATATTCTGATTTGCATGGGAATATTTTGTCTATTTCATTTAATGTTTGTGTGTGTCATTAAAAGATATCGACAGTATCACCATTAACAGTGACATCTATAGTAACCTGCTCCCTTAACAGTGACCTCCACAGCCCCCCTTAACACTGATCCCCCATGGTGCCTGCCTTAAAATGAGACCTCCACAGCAGCCCACCCCCTTAACTTTGACTTTCACAGCAGCCTGCCCCTTTAACAGTAAGTTTCACAGCACTCCACCCCCTTGACAGTAACCTCCACAGGGGCTCTTAACAATGACCTCTACAGCACTCACCCCTTAACACTGACCATAGGTTACAGTCCCCTTAACTGTGACCTACACTATTCCCTGCCCCCTTAACAGGGAACTCCGCAGCAGCCCACCCCTTTATTAGTGACCTCCACAGTACCACATCTCCTTAACAGTGATTTCCATGATACCACGCCCCCTTAACAGTGGCCTATACAATCTGCTCCTTAACACTGACCTCCATACCGGACCATCCCCTTAACTGTGACATCCACAGCAGCCTGCCCCCTTAACTGTGACTTCCACAGCACTTCCCTCCCTTTACAGTTTCATCCACAGCGCCCTACCCCTTTAAAGCTGACCTACAGCAGTGAAGAAAAATGTCTGGGTTGTTATGGAAACCTGGTGTAAAACTTTGTGTATGTGGATACTAAGGACCTGCAAGCTTCTACTGGCTGATAAGGGTCATGTTACCGTATGTAACCGGCAATTGGGATATGAGGAGGAAGACCTCTATGGAGGAAGACTACTGGATAATGCATTTTTTTTTTTTTTTTAATATCTCAGGAATGATAAATTCTACAGAGCTGAGACCCGGTCTAAAACCTTCCCGGACACCTGATTTACTTGTGTGCCAAATGTGGTGATTGTAAATGCGATTCCTTTAGTGGACATACACACAGCGTTTTCAAACATTCCCATGATGTTTATTTTTTTCTATGGAAAGGGGGTGATTTAAACTTTTTTATTTTTAAAATTTTTATATATTTTTTAAGTTTTTTGTTCTTTTTAATGGTTTTGTAGCTCATGTTTGAGACTACAAAACTCTGTATTTTTTATTCTGTACCATTATGTTTATTATATATCCATATTGGTACAGAATTGCTCATTTCTTATTTTGGCCTGCCTACTGGACAAAATAAGAATTGCAGCTTCAATACCCTGGCATCCTTATTGGCTGCAGAGGATGGTGGTAAGACACGCTTGATCACAACATCTAAAGGCTTTAATGACTGCGATCGCCATTATTGCCGGTCACTGTCGTCAGCTGCAGGTCGCTGCTGTTTGAAACAGTACAAAGGTGTTAAAATATTTTTAATTAATTTTTGATGATGTTATTTTTAATTTTCTATGTTAGTATCTATATTTAAACAAAACCCATAAATCCATGAAGTTTTCGCACTGGCCACTAAGCCTAATAATAAGCACTTTACTGCAGCTACCTGCTTATCTGTACACAGGGGTGATATCATTACAGGCAGGATTAGAATGACAGGTAACACAAGATTCACCATTCACAGTAAGTGATTGTCAAGGCTTATCTATTATTTCCTTGTGCAATGACCTTTTGGACAGGTCACATAGCATGCCTAGAAAACTCTCCCATAGAGTTTCTAAATGCTGTTAAAGAGGCTCTGTCACTAGGTTTTAACCTATGTATTTAAATACATAGGTTAAAACCCCTTGACTTCTACAGTTAAAACATACCTTTATTGCAGAGTACAGCGCAGCGGTTGTGCTGAAAAAAGAACTTTAATCTTTATGTTAATGAGCCTTCGGAGCACCGGGGGGCGGGCTCTTTCTTCCTGAGCACCGCTTCTTCACCGCCCCCCGGGTCCCGAGGCTCTCTCCGATGCCAACGTCCACGGCCCCTCTGAAACTTGATTGACAGCGCTAGGCCGTTTTGGCCTAGCGCTGAAATCCCGCCGGCGCATGCGCAGAAGCGCTTGCAGTGCCGAACACCGCAAGCGCTTCCATCCTTGTGCGCACGCGCCGTCACTTCGCTGAACCCGGAAGTGACGGCGCGTGCGCACAAGGATGGAAGCGCTTGCGGTGTCGGCACTGCAAGCGCTTCTGCGGCATGCGCCGGCGGGATTTCAGCGCTAGGCCAAACGGCCTAGCGCTGTCAATCAAGTTTCAGAGGGGCGTGGACGTTGGCATCGGAGAGAGCCTCGGGACCCGGGGGGCGGTGAAGAAGCGGTGCTCAGGAAGAAAGAGCCCGCCCCCCGGTGCTCCGAAGGCTCATTAACATAAAGATTAAAGTTCTTTTTTCAGCACAACCGCTGCGCTGTACTCTGCAATAAAGGTATGTTTTAACTGTAGAAGTCAAGGGGTTTTAAACCTATGTATTTAAATACATAGGTTAAAACCTAGTGACAGAGCCTCTTTAAGAACAGCTCAGGCAACATGGCCACCCCCATAATAATGTTCAGGAAATAAAAAGTGATTACAAAAAATAATGTGTGTTACTATCTGAGATGAGCTGGCTGAAAAAAAATATTGGTGACACAATTACTTTAAGTTAGATTTTACAAACACCTCCCGTGTTTTATATTATCTGTCCTTTCTAAACCCAGTATAAACCTACCCATCACTCACTCTGCTCCCCATTTTAAAGTTGTTATTTCTTGGATGTACAATACACTTATTTCCACTTATTGCAGGTTTCCTAACTAACCCCAGTGTCACCAAATTTCTACTGTGCCCTCCTATATCTATCTATCGATCTATCTCATATCTATCTCCTATCTATCTTTCTATCTATACATCTATCTATACATCTATACATCTATCATCTCTGTGTGAATGTCCTTTGCAAACTTTCCCTAAATGTTTGTTGTTACAGCTTATTTGCCTGTCAATGAATCATTCGGATTCACTGCAGATCCACGATCCAATACTGGTGGCCAAGTGTGTGTTTGATCACTGGCAGATTCTTCCTGGTGATGCTTTTGACAACACCACAAGGCCAAGCCAGGTTGTTGCAGAGACCCGTAAACAAAAGGGTCTTAAAGAGGCTGTTCCAGCCTTGGATAACTTCCTTGACAAGCTGTGAGCTCTGTACATGTGTTCTGAATCATCTGATGGACTTGACAACTTTAACTTTTCTCAGTCTAACACATTAATTTTGAAATCTGAAGTACTTGCTCCCCACTTAATGTCAAGGATTTTCTATGGCCCATCATGAGGTTACAATTTAAACAATAGCCTGTAAGTGGGAGTATAGGGTATGCTTGAGTCATAAGAACACTGTTCCTTCACAGCATGAATATCAGCAATGTATTGGTGCCATTAATAAAAACTTGTATTAGTTAAAATAGTTACAACAATCGTAAAAATCTGATATTTGCACAGTTACATATATAACAAGATATCAAGCTTTCTTATGGTACCAAATTAAATTTTCAATTTCAACTGGAAGGAGGTAAAGCCAGGAACTTCTCAGCATCCCCTCATATCTAACCATCTATCTTGATTGGTTTATGTCCAGATTCCAGTTTGAAAGCTCCTCCAGCCTGTAAGGTACAGGCTGTTTCCAATGTAGAAAACCCCGGCACTTACAGAGAAGAACAAAGGGGAACATTTAGCAATCTCAGTCTGCCACTTATTTGGCTGTAAAATGTTGCAAATTTTGACGCATGTTTTTATTTCTGCAAACATCTGCAATATTTAACCAACTGGATTGTGGCGTATTTACTATGTGCGACTTTTGCAAAAGCCGCACAAAAGTCGCATCTCCATGCCGGACAATTAGACAATTATAGAATATATTATTAAATTACATAATTATAAATGTGCTGCTAACATACAGAGCAAAAAAAGACTTAAAAATGACGCAAAAACAACAGCAAATGATAAATGTCCCTCATAATCCTTTATTTTGCCTAATTGAAACATTGTATAGATGGTAGCGTACAGCCTATCCTTACTGTAGAGCCTACAGATGACACAGACATCAGTCCAGTTTTCAAAACCCAAACTGTTCAACAGCTTTTGGGACACTTTTTTCAATTCCTAGTCCTCTGATGTCTTTATAGCGATGTTTTGTGAATCGAAGTATCTGAAGTAGCCTTCGATCCGAATTTCATAATAAATCAGATTTGTCCTGAAGCCGAATTTCCTCGTGCTTCGTGGTAACTAATTAATTTTCCCTGAAATGGCGGAAAAGAGGCCGCCATGGCTATCTTGATTGAAGATCCCATGCAAAATCTTGTGTGCGGTGACGTATGATGTCAACATGCCGGGCAGTGTGATGATGTCACTTGAGATCTTAATCAAGATGGCCCCAGCTGCCTCTTCACGCTCAAATGATAAGGTGAGTGTTAACCCCTGAAAGACCACATTTTTCATCTCAGATGCAGCGATCAGCGATGAATGTGGCATTTGAGGCGTTCATTGACAGGGGTGGCGCAATCATGGTTCCCCATCATTGTGCCTGCTACTTACAAAGAAATGCGCTTTGTGATGAAAAAATTTCTCTGGACATGAGCCTCTGCTCTAGTTTTCTAAAATCATTTTAAGTGCCTTTAATCTCCCACTGACCTATTTAATTTTTTTCCAGAAAAAAAGCGTAAAAAAAAAAACGGCAAATCGGCCATTTTGACACTTTTTTCAATTTCGCTGTTTTCCGTATGGGAAAGAAATTTTTATATTTTTTATAATATGGGCGTTTTCTCACATGGCGATACCCATGATGTGTTTTTTTTAATACTTTTATTTTTATTTTGGGGAAAGGGGGGTAATTTGAATTTTTATGTTTTTTTTTTTAATTTTAAAAAACTTTATTTAATTATTTTAAACTTTTTTATAGTGTCCATAGGGAACTATAACAAGCAATCATCTGATTGATTATATCATAGACTCCAATGTCCGCGATCGGCATTACAGCCTGTTACGGACATCAGCTACAGGTGTCTGCTGTATGAATCAGCAGTTCACCCGTGGCTATGGCGCCAGCTCTGCTCAGGAGTGGGCGCCATCTTTAAAGGCACGTCCAGTCTGTACTATTACGGCGCTGGTCGGGAAGGGGTTAAGTAAAACTGTCTGTGATAGTAACTCAAAAGATTGCGAGTTGCAATGAAATGTGAAAAGTGCCCTGGAAGGACTACTTTGAAAGAATATCTTGATGATTATTTTAAGGAAAGTAACTGTGATGATACTGTTGAATTTAAGAAGCCAGGATACCTTAGAGGATTTCACCTCAGAACTAATTGACAAAATTTGCAACTTGACCAGACACCATTTTATTTCTAAGCACCAAAGTGCTTATCTAAATGAGCTGAAACAAAATCTGGAGGAGGGACATGTAATTGTCCTGATGGAGTTTGCCAAAAACTACTCCTTTGTTGTCCAGGATGCAGTACAAGGGTTTCACTGGGAAAATAGCCAGGCAACACTTCCTCCTTTCGTTGTTTACTGTTGCCACCCTGACTTCTGATGCTTCAGCATTTGCATAATCAGTGACTGCATGCGTCATGACACAACTCGTAGCTGTCCATACATTTTTTAAAAAGCTGATTGGGCATCTGAAGGATGTACTAGCCATTTTAAAGCATATTCACTATTTTAGTGATGGATCTGCTGCTCAGTACAAAAACTTCAAAAATGTTATTAATTTATGCAGTCATAATAATGGCTTTTTCATCACCGCTGAGTGGAACTTTTTTGGCACAAGCCCTGACAAATCACATTGTGATGGAATTGGAGGAATTGCAAAATGTTTGGCTGCCAGGGCTAGTTTACACTGTCCATTCAATAACCAAATTTTGACACCAAAAGATCTGTATAACTTCTGCAACAAAGGTTCCTGGTATAAAGGTTTTGCAAGGGTCATACTGTTGCTGGGACAAGAGAGCACCATCAGTTCAAACCCATTGATACAACTAATATTTGTGTTAGAAAAAGTTCGAATGATGCAACTTCTTTTATTGCAAGTGTTCTGGAACCTGAATGTCAATCTGTCCTCAAAGTATACTGTATTCAACCTGGTCAGTACGTAGCTTGCACCTATGATAACTCCTGGTGGATTGGCAATATATGTGAAGTTTCAAATGAGGAGCATGATGGTTTGATAAATTTCTTGCATTCCCGTGGTCCTGCAAGGTCATTTTACTGGCCTTCCCATAGAAACACTTGCTGGGTCCCAGAAGAGCATGTCATTGCTTCCCTTGATGCGCTCACAATATAATCTGGCAGGCAAAATGTCTTCTCACAAGATGTTTTGGTGAACATTGACAGGAAATTCAAAACTTTGTGCAATCTTTGTGAGAAAGATTCAAGATTCAAAACTTTGTGAGAAAGATTGGAAGAGAAGTCTTGTGAAATCGGTATTTTTAGCAATTTTAGTACACATGTTGTGTTTTTACTTTCTTGTTTTTCTTCAATAAAACTTAGACACCCATGGCTGGTATCTTCTCTGGTTGTTAGAAATTGCTCCTTGCTAATTCTGTTGAAATGGCAGTAGCTGAGTCGTCCAATGCAAGATTGATGATAAATGTGCCAATTTAAAATGGCAACCCACAATTAATTAGAATGTGTAGGGAAATACATCTAAAAGTTATATTAGGATAACAAGCTCAGCAGCACTACATAATCTTATGTTTCTGGCTCACCAGCCTGTTAGACAGGAGGCCACCAAAATGTCTCCTTGTAGTGAAGTTCATGCACGCATGCGAAATAGGTACATTATTGTGAGCTTAGTTCTGGCCAACATAAGGCCAGGTCAAAGATAAAACGGGCTGACTTTTGTGGCAAAAACATGCCCTTTTAGATGAGATTAATTAAAAAAAAAGATTAAAAATTACACATTTGAGATATTTCCATCCCAATAGTAGCAAAAATTGGCAAAAATATTTTGATATAATCATATCTTGTCTTCAAGATGGTTGGAAAGCTTGTGTATGTGACCTTAAGATATATCGCATGGGCCATAACTCCTGGCAAAATTACAGCCTGATCGGACATGCATGTCAGGAGCAGTGGGCAGTCAAAGTAGGTCCTTAATGGTCATTTGTCAATTCTTTGGCCTATTTTGATGGCATGTAAAAATTGAGTCAAGCCTAAAGGCACAAAACTTAGCAAGGAGACTTAGACTAAGTATCTGAAACTTGTGCTTCCAAATACACAAAATGCTTGTATCTAGTGCAAACAAAGAGGTGTTCAAGGCATGCTTACATTGGACACAGTCATCAGCATTATCCATGGGGCACATGGGGATGAGCATTAAAAAATTTAATAAATAAAAAGAAATTGGACAAGTACTGAACATATATGGCACAGTCACCAAGGTCTTAGGCCTCATGCACACGAACGTGTGCCGGCTTTGGCCGTGCTGCGGGCCGCATATGGCGGGTCCGCAATAAACGGGCACCGGCCGTGTGCAGCCCACATCATGGATCGCGGACCCATTCACTTCAATGAGTCCGCGATCCAGGAGATGCGGAGCGGAGGCACGGATCGGAACACCACGGAAGCACTACGGTGTGCTTCCGTGGTGTTCCTGGCCGTGCCTCCGCACCGCAAAAGCGCAAGCACTACTTTTTTGCGGTGCGGACCCTCGGATGCGGATCGCGGACCCCATTCAAATGAATGGGTCCGCGATCTGCATGCAGTGGCCTCACGGTCAGTGCCCGTGCATTGCGGACCACAGTTTGCGGCCCGCAGCACGGCCACGGCCGGCACACGTTTGTGTGCATGAGGCCTTAATCTTAGCACAAATTACTGTAAATGTACAGCACAGGCATGGCACCAGCTCAGGAGAGCTAAGCCTGGGAATCTGCAGTGGGAGCTGGCTGTTACAGATGGGCTCCAACTGGCCATTTAATCCCTTAGATGCTGTGGTCAGTAGCAACCATGGCATCTAAATGATTACAGAAGGAGGGGGATACCTCTGTACTCCATTAAGCCCCAAAAAATAAACCTAATAAAAAAGAAAACCATTGAAATAATTGCTTTTTTTGGCCACCTCATGTCCCTAAAAATGAATAAATGGGATTAAAATATTGCGCAGAATAGTACCAATAAAAATTACAGCTTGTTCCAGAAAACACGAGCCCTTACACAGCTCAGACAACAACAAAAAATAAATAAATAACAAACTCATGGTACTTCTGAATCATTTCTGCATAATCTACTTTCCAATATCGAAATGGTGCTACTTCCCTTCTGAGACCCTATACAGCTCTGTCAATGGGAAAATAGGAAACATATTGCTGCTAGAATATGAATAAACAAAATAAATATGATATAAAGACTAGAGATGAGCGAAACTTCAAAGATTCGCTTCTGCGAATATTCAACGAATTTATAAAAAGATTTGTTCTTAATACAAATTTATTCGGTCGAAGTTGCGTTAAAAAATATTTGCTATTCTGGTCGTGTTCTGTAAACATTCCAGCACAAATAGCGAACATACAGTCTAGCGTTATTAAAGGTACGGTACTTAACTAAATACGTATGTATGAGAGTACAAAGTACGTACGAATCCATAGCTTACTATTGTCTCGCGATTGCGTAATATGCACACATGACGCTATGCCGCGGCGTACAGTCCTCAGAGGCAGAGCGAAGTTTTCAATATGGCATCCAGGCCTTCATCAGCATTTAGCTCTGGAGAGGTTAAATATATGGTCATGGTGATGGACCGCCAGGATTACGATGGCACACACCAACACCCAAACCAGCACAAGAAGCAGATAGTGCAGCAGGTAATCCGAGGCTTGCGCCATCGCTTTGACACTGTGCGGACCCCAGGCCAGATCCAACGGAAATGATAGAAATAATAGAGATATGACAGGATGAGTAACAAAATATTTGAAAAGTAAAAACATGTTAAAGAGTTAGTGTACTGAATTGTATTATATATACTAGGTAGCTGCGCCTACATGTCCTTTGCCACTGCTACTGGCTTGTGCCACCTTCTTTTTTTTGGAGCTCCAGGTCTGGCTGGAAGTGGAACCCTTCTGCTTTCCAGTGCCAGACATTTTCACTTGACTGTGGCAGCAATCAATCAGGTCTTTGTCTCGCTCCCTGTCTCCTCCCTCCCTCACTCTCCCTGCCTGATTAATATTACTAGCCCTGCACTAGCCCTGATATCTGTAATGGTGTCCAGAACAACCACAGAAGTTACAGAAAACAGTTCCCTCTCTTTCACAAGCTCCTGCTTGTCTCAGCAGGCGCAGCACAAGTGATGTAACTTGTTTACTCTGCCTATGGGCCAATCAGAGCAAGCCCTTCCCCCTAGGTCAGGTGATCGGGTTCTTCCCATCAAGTGCTTTTTGCCACTCTAACCCATCCACTGTGAACATTTCCGTACAAATATCGAACATACAGCAAAAGTATGCTACTTAACTGAATCTGTACACATTAGCGTACAAATTATCACATGCTTACATAACATCAGCGTACAAATATTTAAGAACATTTAAGATTCGTAATGAATCTACGAAGCGGTGAATAGATTCGCTCATCTCTAATAAGGATCCTCACAAATGAATTTGGCTGTAGTGTTTTTGTTTTTTTTTTTGTTTTTTTTTTACTTTATCAGTAAAGTACAAGCTAGGGATGAGCGAACTTTTGAAAAGTTCGGTTCGGCGAACTTTCGTGAAGTTCGGATTCATACGAACCGAACCTAAAACGAACCTTGCTATAACGGCTGAATAATTGCAGCTACAATAGTGGGAGTCTTTTTTTATCAATTCTTTATTTTGAATAAAGCAAAGGGTAGCGTACACAACATTCAATAAGTAAGGCCATAATGACTAAGACACATTGTATCAAATATCAGCTACAACAGAAAAATAAGCATCATGAGCACAAAATCAAGTGAATGAGCTACGCTAGGAGGGGGGGGAAAGGGGGGAATGGTAGTAGGGTATACAGGGAAAGGGATGGGGAAGGAGGGATGGTGGGAAAAGGAAGGAACATAGGGTAGTAAGCAAAAACAGTCAAGTGAGATCCATCAATTACGATGATAATTTGTCAGACTGAGAGAACATTTGAATGAAAAATGAACGTCCGTACTGGGCATCTAAGTTTAACAAAAAGAAGTTTACAGTAGGAGTAAACTCAGCATGTTAGAATATTAGAATCCAATCAAGAAGTATTATATAGCTTTAGCTTGTTTCCATCTAATCCACGGGTCCCATAAGGTCAGAAATGCGGGATGTTGCCATTGCTCCCAACTAGCTAGTTCTTCTAACTGAAAAATAAGGTGGACTCTGTGGTACCACTCTTGTGCTGAAGGTGCATTGGGGTCAAGCCAATGGACAGGCACCAAAAGCTTAGCCGCTATTAATAAGTATGACTCCAGAGAACGCTTAGTAAAAGTGCCAGCCACTTCTGAAAGATTCAGAAGGACTACTCTTGGTGATAGCGAGATGCTGGAAGAACATATGCTCCTCATATCCCTTTCTACATCCGTCCAGTATGCCTGAATAACAGGGCAGGACCACCAGATGTGTAGCAAATTGCCTGGGGAATGACCACACCGCCAGCAAAGGTCCGTAGCTGAGGGAAACATTTTAGCTACCACATCGGGCGACCTGTACCATCTGGTCACGAGTTTGAATGTGTTCTCTTGCGTTCTGATGCATCTAGAGCATCCATGAGAGCGCTTAAGAACAGTTTTCACTTCCTGCGGGGATAACGTGATATGAAGGTCCCATAAAGTCAAAAATTGAGGTTTGATGGGCGCTCTATGTTCTATCAATTTTTTGTAGAAGCTGGATAAAAGATGTGTAGGCTGCTGGGGCATAAGGGACAACGTTTCGAACCAGCTAGGGTCTCTGTGGGGAAATTTATCAAGAAACTTTTTGCAGCACTGTACAAAGTGTGCATAATGTAGGAAGGTAGCTGACTTAATGGCGAGGGAAGGAGAGGGGATGGTGTCGGGGGCACAGTTTGCTCGAGTGAATTGCGGAGCATACGCTTGGCGAGCATAAGTCCTGCTATATGGGGTGGGAATGACTCTCTGCGAGAGACATCTGGGACAGGTTTCCATAACAAATAATGTTCCTCCATAGATAATTGAGCTTTCAGCACCTGGATTCCCAGTGGAGCCTCCCTTGATGACAAAACCTTCCCCAGTATTCTAAGCTGCGCCGCCACATAATATATCTTAAGATCTGGGAGACCAAAGCCTCCTTTATATTTGGGTAAAGTCAGAGAGTTGTATGCTAACCTTGGCTTAGTCCTTCTCCAAAGGAAGGCGAAAAACAGCCGGCGGATTTTGGCAAAGAAAACTGGGGGTAAGTGAATTGGAGCGGCCTGCAAGGTATATAAAGCCTTCGGGAGAATATAAGTTTGCAGGAGGTTCTTTCTACCAATCCAGGACATCATGGGAATTTCATAGGACTTCAGTAAAGCAGATATCTCCTTCAAGAGAGGCACATAATTCAGGGCGTAAATCTGATTGATATCGCTTGAGACTTTAATGCCAAGGTATGTAATGGAGGTACTAGGCCATGCAAAGGGGTAATGGGTGGCGAGAAACTCCTGAGTCCGCCTAGGTATCCCAACTCCTAAAGCTTCACATTTGGATAGATTGATTTTAAAGTTAGATAAATCTCCAAAAGTGCTGAAGGTATCTATTATGAGTGGAAAAGCAGTGATCGGGTCTGTAAGAAACAGTAAAAGATCATCGGCAAATGCCGCTATCTGGTGGTGGACAGCAGCTATTTTAAGACCCACTATAGATGGATTCTGGCGAATAGATTGCAGGAGCGGTTCTAAGGCCAAGACAAATAAGGTGGGGGATAGGGGACAGCCCTGTCTGGTGCCATTAGTGATCTTAAAAGGGCTAGATAACACTCCATTGGCTTTCACTTTGGCCGTGGGTCCTTTATACAAGGAGAAGATAGCATCTATGAAAGCTGTCGGTATACCGAAGCGTAAGAGAACCAATCTCATATAGTGCCAGTCTACACGGTCAAACGCCTTTTCTGCATCTGTACTCAGAAGGGTAAGGCTAATCTGTTTTTTAGAAGCGTAAGAGACCGTCTGAAGGACCCTAATAGAGTTGTCACGTCCCTCTCTTCCCCGCACGAACCCCACCTGTTCTCCGATCACCAGAGATGGAACAACTGTGGATAGCCTATGGGCCAAAACTTTCGCAAACAGCTTCACGTCAGAATTCAATAAGGATATAGGCCTATAACTAGAACATAAAGTCAAGTCCTTCCCGTCTTTAGGGATGATACTAATGTGGGCTTCTAGAGCCTGAGGTGCTATATAGGAGCCCAGCAATAAGCTGTCAATAGTGGGAGTCTGATAGGGTATAGTTTCGTTTAGTTGCAGTTGCTATTACAATGAAAAAAGTTGAAAAAAATCAAAGTGCAAAAATAGTCGTCGACAGCCAGGTCGACAACATTTGACAGCATTGAAGATGTCCGCTGGAGCAGTCCATGTCAGGCCAGAGCACCAAAAACACACGGTAGATCGTGGCACCAACCCAAGAATAGGCTGCGTTGCAGTCGATGCGGTCTCAGTGACATCACAGGTCAGAAGACAGACAGGCGTACCATTTAATTAGACCTTGTGCACCCCAGAACAGGTACACATTAGCCAAGGTGTAAGTGATTACACGGGACATAGGACACAAAGTGCAAGTTGGCAACACCGGCAGCATTGCCTTGGACCCAGTAGGGTGGAAAACAGACATTTGACAGTGGAACCAGCAGCAGTAATAGTACTGTATTGGACCCAATATGGTTGAGAACAGACAATTGACGGAGGAGGAGGAGGCAGCAGCACTTGATTGCACCCAGGCCAGTACGGTT